>PVIA01005053.1:0-123591 GCA_004024845.1 Tonatia bakeri
CCCTAATCCCCAAAATTAAGACAACTTGTGAAATGTTACTTGGCAAGGGGAATCAAGACTGTTGATGAAATTAAGTTGCTAATCACCTGACCTTGAGATGAGAAGACCATCCCAGATTATACAGATGTCATCAGTAGTGTAGAAGATTCAGTGAAGCCACGTGAGAAGAAATCAACTGGCCACTGCCGCCTGCGAAGATGGAGGGAGAGGACCAAGCACCAGCAGTCTCCAGAAGCTGGAAAAGACAAGAAAACGAATTCTCCCCTAGGCTTCCAGAAAGAAACACAGCTCTTCTAACACCATGATTTTAGCTCAAAGAGACCATTTTCAGGCTTCTAACTTCCAAAACTGTAAGATAATAAATTTGTACTGCCTACGCCACTAAGTTTATGCCAATTTCTCACAACAGTAACAGGAAACAGATACACTACCTGTCTTTGCAAAAAGCAAGAAGCAATCCCACCTCTGCCCCGAGGTTTCCCCCCACACTACCACCTGCACCACCAACCACACGCAAGAAGTGAGAGCTGCCCAGTATCTCAGCACCTGTCCATCCCTCTCGTCCCTGCTCCCTTCTCAGAACAATAAAGGCAAATTCTTTCATGGTCTTTTTACCCTTAAAGCATCCACCACAGTGCAAAACAAATTTAGCATTCAGATATCCAAGTTTTCTCTTGATATTTAATGGGATTTTTTAAAATTTAGAAGTCCTCCTTCTTGCCCTTCAGAACCTAGCTTGCAAAGCAATTATTTTAAGGTCGAAGAAAGGCTGATTTCAGAAGCAAGGCTTCGCTCTAAATGGTATCTGCTCCCTCCCAGTAGAGAATAAAACCCACAGAGTGTATGAGTGGAAAAATATTTCAGTGAATGACATAAATCAGAAAATATATATATGTAAAATACTATCCCTAGTGCCTATGTAAATGTGGTATCAAAGCAAGTTGCTTAACCCCCTCCTGCTATCTCCCAACCAGATCACTGCTTCTAACCCCCTCTTACACAAAATCCTGGAGCTGCCACTCGTCAGAAAATCCCCATAAATAAAATGTTTGATATGACCTTTTATAAAAATGTGATAGAATTCTCGCCCTGGTGATTCAGTCAACAGATATTTATTGAACACCTACTGTGTTTCAGGCACTGGTCAGCGGACTTGAGGAATAACAGGGTAATAGAGGCAACTTTTTCTAGGACCAACCTCCAGTCATTGTTTTTAAACCCTTTCCCTGCTGCGCACTTTGTCACCCAAAATAGGACATCAAAGGCATCCAGCCTGAGGTATTGGGCTGAACAATTGCAACTCCATGGACAGCACATGGGCTTTGTTTGAAAAATGCTTGGGGTGAGAATTTTGATATGATCCCTCCCTTTGAAGCTATGTATGGTACAAACCCAACACCCAATATATCCCCTGACTGAAATATCCCCTAAGAAACATTTATTTGGGTGGAAAAATAGGATGCCACCACTGAGGGTTTTTTGACTACTGAGTGCCAAAAAATAGGCTGTGTTTCAATATCTGGGGCTGTCCAGAGGACTTAACTGGACTGGCCTACATAGGTATCAGCTGACCCTAAGGCTGGGCCTGTTAGGTTTGAAAGTTAACTATGACCCAGGACTAGAACTTATATGGCAGTAAAGAGCTAGGAGGCTGAGAAACAATGTCTCAAACCCAAACCAAAGCCAGTAGGTACAGAAGAACCACAGTCACTGAGGTCTCTCTTTTTCTCATAAGTTCTGCATGTGACTGGAATGAAAACACAGGCTAGGCAGGCAGGCCTGCCTGTCTGGTTCCTCGCCCATAATTTCCTTCCAGGTAACTCTGGTGCCTATTTCTAACCTACCTTGTATGTCTTCTGAGTCAGTCATGTCCTCTTCCAGTTAACCTGTATGAGAAAAAATAAATAAAATATGAGAAGGGTAGTTGGACAAGTCCATCTAATTGGTGACTTACAATATTATAAATGGCCATGAGAACTTCCCCAGTTATTCCATAAACTGGGACCAAGTGCTAGAGGGTTACAAGAGTCAGATTAGTGGGTGTGATAAGTATAAAGTGTGTCTGCCTACCCTGGAAGTAAGATGGGCTTTTACCCCACCACCTTCCACATCATCCTCCCACTCTCCTCTCCTCTCCTCTCTTCTCCTCTCCTCTCTTTCTCTCTGCCCCTCCATGTCTCTCTCATTTTCCTCTCTCAACCACATATAAACACAGACACCCAAACTTAATATGTGATACAGATAGCATAGCTTAATGATGGATAGTAGTGCAAACAGTTCACAATGAAGGGGACAAGACTGTGTCAGTGCCTGACATCACACACAAATGTGGACCCCAGACGACTTAAAGACTCAGTGTGAAAGGAGAAAGCACACAGTTCATAGGGAGTGGGCGAGAAGAGTAGAGGGTCTTTGCGGCCAAGAGGCAACACGGACCGTGAGGGAAGAACTCCATCCAACCATTCACATCACAGACCAAGCTGACAGACAAATGGCATGATGGAAGGTGGCAATTGTAGTTTTAACACCAATAAAAAGTTAATAGCTAGAATAGGAAAGGAACTATGTGCTGCAAATCAATTGGGGGGGAAAACAAAGTAACTTTCAGCAGAAAAAAATGGGAAAGAATATGAACAGTCAATGTAGAGAAGAAAAAAAGATGACAAACATACAATATTTCAAGTTCATTAGTATTCAGGAAAACACAAAGAGAACCAATAACAAAATACATTTAATTAACTGAGAAAAGAAGAATGCCAGACCATGGCTGCATTTGGATCCTCACACCCCACTGGTGGAAGCCCTTCTATTCTAAAGAAGGGCCCTACAGTCCTTCCCCAGTTTGGTGTGTGCACAATGCATGCCACACCCTTTTGCTCCTGGTTCTGTAGGCCGACAGCATTCACACACAGGTCTGCAAGAGGACACATACAAGGCTATTCACTGAGTGTTACCTGTTGGTGGGCGGTGTTGGGGGCAACCTGGGGTAATGGATGGGCAGAAGGTGGCAGACGCACACCATGGAGTCCCATGACAAAACTAGGACCAAAGACCTCTGTATACATCCAGAAACACACATTAATTTGGGAAGTAAGGTATTGAGGTGAAACTAAAAAATCTGAGTGAGATGTAGACTACGAAACAATTTTTGCAAATTCAAAATATATGTATACAAAACAACCAAACACAACTTGCTAGAACGTAAATAAACTACTACACTTTAGAATGGCTGCCTGCAGGATGAGGAAGGGAAAGATACTCAGGATGGGGACAAAGGGGGTGAACGAGAATGAATGCATGCATAACGAGCAAGGGCAGGAGAAAGGGAGCTTGCACGGAACACGCTGTGTCATGAACTCGGGGGTGAAATTAACTCCAGCCTCTGTGCCTGGATTTAAAGTAAAATAGTCACGATAATCAAGGAAGTCCTCAGCTTGCCAGTGTGAGTTTTCAATTATTCTTCAAACCTTACGTCAGCATTTTCCACCCTCAGATTCATTGCCTTCATCTAGCGGGTCCCTCCTCTCCACGTTTCTCTCTCCTCTCCAGCATTCTCTTTCCTGACCTCTACTTCATCTCCCCACTCCTCCTCCTCTCTGTTCGTCATGGTTTCCTCTCTTTCCTTAACCTCCCTGCCACTCTTCTATTTTCAGAATGCCCTTGTTTTCTCTGAGAATCACTTTTATCATGTATATGTAACACAAATTTTACCATAATCATAATAGCTAGCATTTATTAACTACTTACTATATGCCAAGCACCATTCCAAACTATTTATATACTGATCCCCATAATAACTCAAGTCTTAACTATCCTTAAAGTTATTTGACAAGGAAAAAATTAAAGCATAGGTTAAATAACTTGCCCAAAGTCACACGAGTAGTAAGGAGCAAATCATGACTTCAAACTCCAAGCAATCTGGCACCAGAATCTGTGCTATTAATCACTGGGCTACACTGCCTGCTCTAATCTACAGACAGACTCTCAGAAGTGTTCCAAATCCTATTAGGATGTCTCTAGTAGCATCGTTTATAAAAGAAAGAAGCCCTGATCTTAATCTAAATGTCCACTAATAGCTGTCCATATGCCCACATGTTTAATATATCCATAAAGAATGAACTAGATCTCATATATATTCAAATGAAAAAACCTAAAGATGTAAGTGAAATATGTAAAGAAAATATTATATATAATGTGATTCACTTTTGTAATTTTTTTAAACAAGAGATGAGTGTTTGTACATGCACAAACATGCAAAATCGTGAGTATGTATATCTGCAAAACTATTTTTAGAAAAATGGTACCTAGGAATATGTTTATAATAGTTTAAGCTGGGAAAAGGGTCTGGGGTAAAAAGAAAAAAAAATTACTTTTCATTTCATTCCTTTTTGGATTGTTTAAATCTTCTAACCACACATGTACTACTTTGTTTTTTAAACAATGAGAGTTACCAGAATGGTGGGACTGTAGGCCACTTTTGCTTTGGTCCTTATTTTTTGTATTAAAAAGGCCTAATAAACACTATTTGCACAAACACATACACTATTACTTTGAATCTGTTGGTGGCAGGAATCAAGCTTTCACAACGGAAATTTTCACTTCATGTTCAGGAGTGTCAATGAAGCACATTCTGGTGCAGAACACAGTTTCACAGAGGAGAAAAGTGGCTTCTCTTCACGAAAAGCTTGCAGCCTTGGCTGAATGAAGAAGGCAAAGACAGCATATCTCCAATATGACAGCATGTGGCCTTCAGGTGGACTTACATTAGCACTGAAAAACATTCTCTCCTAATGATACCATGAAAGGGAGGATAGAAGGGGAGGATCTGGAGTAAGAATTCTTTGCAAATCTATTTAATGGTAGTGGACAGTTTACTTGCCAAAGGCTCTTCAGGAAAATTAGATGTGATGTATGAACATTAGTTACCAAATGACCCGGTGATGCCAATGTCCAAGTAGTGTGGATGATCGACAGTAATGGTCTGTGGGTCCCAGGAAGGAGTGTTACGAGGTTTCTACACAGGCCAACATCACTAAACGTGAAATCAGGTACAGGAGTAGCACAAACATCCAGATCTGTTCATTGTTTACTAACCACAAAGAAACCCAGAGAGATAGATAGACTGACAGACTGTTGTTACCACGCTGTTGCTACATATTTTTCATGGCACCAATAAAATGTTGTTTTCCTGTAAGTAATATGGAAGGTGTTCCTCTGTTGTTAATTAAGCTTTTTTTCCTAATGGGATTTTATAATCTTGAACAAATTTTAAATTAACATAAATGTATCCTTTTCTCAAAAGTTTGAAAAAGGTTTATTTGAAGTAATAATTAACTTTAATTGCCTTTATTAACTTCAGTTAGAAGTTTTGCTAGAAGACTGTGTTTTCAATAGCAACAAAAAAGATTAAAATAAAATGCAATATATATCAAAGGAAAGACTACTCCTAACAGAAACGAAAGACAAATTGAAAATATGAAAAAGCAGCATCAGTAATGATGGTCATTGTTCCCTAAGTTAACCTACAATATAAATCTAAGACAATCTCCAACAACAACAAAAACCCCACATCTTTGGAAGCTAATTAGGAAGATGTATCACATTTTAAAAGCACATATAAATCCTACTTCTAGGAAATTATCCTACAAATCTACTAGTCCCGTGATCCATGTTCAAGGTCATTCACCGTAGCATTGTTTGTAAAAGCAAAAGATTGCAAACAACCTAAGTGACCATCTTTAAATTACTGCATATTTATCCCATGAAATACTATGCAGCTGATTAAGACAAAATAGTACAAATTTCTAAAACTACAACATGCTTATCAGTTGTAATTTTCATTTTAAACAGAGCTATCCTTCAGACTTAGTAACAGAATTCTATTATTTATCATTCTTGTGCAGACACAGAAAAGAAAATGTTAGTGAAATCAACTGATGGAGGAATTCCAAAACTTCTTCACACTCAGAGTCCACCTCTCGGAACCACTCTTAGAGTCAGAGGTGCAGAAGACCCCATGCTTTGCCATGGAATCTTATCCTCTGTGCTCCACTATCATCTCCAAAATCATCTTCAAAAATGCTGACACACGTTAGTTTTGATACTGGAAACTTCTTAGTTTTTATGAGAAGAAGGAATTGCAAGGCTTTCAGACACAAGCTAGGGCACTCAGGCTTTCCCGGAAACGGTCTTTCATTCCTCTGCTGCCTGCATGGCCAGGAGCTGCAGCTGCCCGCCCCATGCAGGCACGGACAGCAGTGACTGCTGCTTATCGGCAATGGCTCTGAGATGTCACTGAATGTAAGCCTCCCCTTCACGTAAGGGGCTAGAGTATTTAAAAAGTCTTGTATTGTCGAAATACATTGTTTAGTGAAAAGAGCAAGGCACAATCCAATGTATAAAGCAGGCCACCGTTTGTGTTAAAAGGAAGATAAAGAATAATATATGTGACTGTGGAAGCATAAAATATCTCTAGAATACACACACATTCCGCCATCGTCTGGGGGATTCATACTGGGTGGCTGGAGATGGGGTAGGTAGGAGGGAGGACTTCACTGTATAAATATTGTGTCCCTGGGATTTTAAACAATGGGAATATTTAATTCAACAATTCATCTAAAATTTATAGATTTGTTTTTGCTGTTTTAAAAATGAATTGGAAGTGATTTTATTCTTATCATAAAGTAACAGTTTTCCATGCTAAATAAAATGTTCGCATAAGAGGTAGCTACATACACTGTGTCTTGCGTTCAGTTAATTTAAGAGCCAAGAGACTCCAAAGGATCCATTACCACAAGTAAAATCTAAGTGAAAGTACAAATCAGTTAATAAATCAGCCCTGGTTTGCCATCTGTGTTCTTATTAGTTGACTGCAAAAAGACATTTAAAAGCTTTGAACCACAGGGGAATAGTGAAATGCTATTTCTTCTTCTCCTTCCCCTTCTTTCCCCCCTCAATGCCCCTCTGCCCTCCCCTCTGGACACTGTCATTCTGTTCTTTGTTTCCAAGCCTCTGGTTCTAGTTTGCTCATTTGTTTGTCTTGTTCATGAGGTTCCTCTTGTAGGCAAGATCACATGGTATTTGTCTTTTTACCTCCGGGCTTATTTCACTTAGTATAGGGGAAGGGTCTGGTGAAGGAACAGGTATAAATGACCCATGGACATGGACAACAGGGTGGGGACTGACTGTGGGAGCAGGGAAGGAGGGCAGGGGAGAGCAATGGGGGAAAATTGGGACAACGGTACTAGAACAATAAAAAAAGAAAAAAAATGTCATTTCTGATCTATCCTTTTGAGTTGTGCGTACAAATACAAAAAGGATGGCAGTCATTCACTTGATCAACTACTGAGTAGCTCTCATTATGGAACTAAAAAGACCAAAGTCTTAACTGCAAGGACCTCGGACTCCAGTGAAGGTAAAAGATACCGCAGACCTATGATGGAACTCCATGGGAGATGCACGCACAGGGCACGGGGAACACAGGCGGGCAGCTAGCATGGTTTAGGGTTGTATAAGGGCACTTACCCTAACAGCTGACACTCTGACTGAATCCCAGAGGTTCTAACTCTGAAGCAAACAAACTCAGTGGAAAATGTGTTCAAAGTCTGGTCAGAGGATCCATTCACTTCTAGTCTTGAGCCAATTGCCACCTGATAATTGATGCACTTAATAATTCTATCCATTTTCTCTTGTATAGCCTTGACTTCCTTCATACTAGCTCTTTCTTCTAAGCACAGAAACATTCTCATCTCTTCCATCTCTACATCACCTTTCCCTCCCATGACCCCTTCTAATTATTGTCCTCCTCCTTTGCTTTCCTTTGTAACCTTTTTCTAGAACATGCTACATTTACTATCTCTGCTTCCTCGGCTCTCATCCATTCTCGCCACCTCACCAATAATTGCTCTTACCTAGGTAGCCAATTATCTCTCGCCTGCCAAATTCAGCCAATAACTTACCATATCTTACTTGACCTCTTTCTCCTTCCTTGGTTTCTCAAATCTTTGAATGAATGTCCATTGACTTTATTATCAGAATTCATGTTAACCACATGATGTGTGAGAACTTACCTAGTTTGAGAAGCCCATTTTTATTTCAAAAACAAATGCCTAGAGAAAAATAGATTAGGATACATAAGAGAGAAGTCCCTTTCCCCCCAAAAAGTCCATCCTGCTTAATCAGATGATCAGCTAGCTGACAAGTACAACTTAAAAGGCCTGTGGCAAAAGTGCTAGCCTCATTAGAGCCTTCACTCCCAAGCTAAGGTCACAGCAAAGAGCAGACCAAAGTTTCTGATCTCAGTAGGCAGAGAGTCTCATGGGAAAAAAAAACAACAACAGACAAGGTCATCTGAACGAACCATTTCACTAAAGAAAACTCCTTTAAAACTTTCTTAAGCTGGACCCCCAAACCGCTCACAAAAATAGCAGGTCTTACTAGGCCAAGGTAAGAGGATAAGAATCAGGGAAGGTAAACCTGGCTATGGCGAGGCTGTATTTTCTCCAAAGGCATTCGCCTCTGATGGAAAAGAAACCATAAACGCATCCTCATGGTGAGCCCTCTTGAGGCCGAAGCACCAGAACTGAAAGCCGGGACACTGCCGAGGGATGCAGCTCTGAGAAATTAATTCCCACATCCTACTAGAATTATAACAGCATGCCCTCAGGGGAGCGGCGAACTGAAAATAAATCAGCACTCCAGGGATTTGTAATCTAGCCTTCCGTCATCTGAATGTCCAGGAATCTCAAGTTTGAATCAAGATTAAGGAGGTCCCAGAATGCTGGCACTGCCAAATGCCAAGTGGAGCCAAACAAAAGCCCTCTCTGAGAGAAGATATCATCATCCTAAGCATCAAAATAGTTCCTAAATATCTTTTAAATGCAATGTCCAGCACAGACTTAAATATAACCAAGCACATGAGAAAACACTAAGAGAAATGACCCTAAAACATGATGTACTGAAATTTTTAGACATTTTTTAGACTGCTAAAAAAAAAAAAAGCAAAAACTGTGTTTATGTTTGAAGAAATAAAAGCCACAGTTAAAATTTTACGTAGGAAACTAGAAACTATAAAGAAGACCAGTAAAAGTCTAGAATTGAATAATATAATGGCTAAAAATAAGAATGCAACAGATGATTTAAACAATATATTAGGCACAGATAGAGAAAACTGGCCAACAGACCCCTGACTGATGTGGCTCAGTTGGTTGGGGGTCATCCCACAAAGCAAAAGGTCACTGGTTCAATTCCTTGTCAGGGCACATGCCTGGGAAACCAATGAATGTTTCTCTCTTATATCAATGTTTCTCTCCTTCATTTTCTTCCTTCCTTTCCCTCTCTCTAAAAAAATAAAATAAAATATTTTTTAAAAATAGGCAGCTGAAAGACAAGTCAAAGAAACTATCCAGAAATCACACAGAAATTCTAGAAACAAAGGAAAGCACTTGAGAAGGTATTTAATACCATAAATTTTGCAGCATGCAGAAGCAGAAGAAAAGTCATTCTTTTTGGGGGCAGGGGCACAAGGGAGGCAACTGAGTCCCATAAGACAAGCAAAATGTCTGAGCCTCTGTGTACTCACCCTGTCCCCAAGTTTACCAGGCAAATAATTCACTTCTTCCCTGAAAGGACTGTGTAAGGGGGCAGAGAGGGGACAAGGACATTACAATGACCAGTAAAACCAGGGAAAATTCAGGCCACTCTCATAGAAATGTTGCTCTAGTCTAGGGCACTGTAACGTATTTGACTGTGGGATGTAAGAACGAAAGGTTAGGGAAAGAGAAAGTGAGTGCATGTAAAAGGCACATCTTAAGAAAGCTATAAAACCTGTAACTGGCTTAGAGAGTAATAAAGAGGATGCCTCAGATATTTTCAGAAGTTATTAGGACAAAAATAAATAGTAGGAGCAGACAGAAACCATTGGGAGACATAGGAAAGAAGTATTGGTTAATACAAAACTCGGATGAAGTATGATTCCTTCTAGTATGTCTGTCTTTACCTACATCCCCTTGAAAAATATCAATTACACAAAAGCACTTTTTAAAAGGGTGCATTTGTCAGCTAAAGTTGAAGAGCAGTTTCAATCAAAGGCTCATATAAAGTTAGAAAAGATATCATCTCAATCCTTCCATCTTTAAAAATACCCCTAAGCTAGCCACCTCAGAAAGATAACGATATATCCTATATTTAAAGATTTCCAGAAAAAGATTTTACATGTCATCTCAGGAACTAATTTCAGCACCTAGCACAAGCTCTTTTCATCAACAACATTAACTATCATTCAGAACTTTAAATGCAATCTCTCTTTTTTAAAAAAAAAAAAGCTAAATTAATTTGACTTGCAGCTTAAATCTATTTTTTTCCTCCCAAAAGATAAATATTATATGAGCTCTATAAGACTGGTGTTAAGATACCCTGGTGCACTCTAAAGCAAACCTCTCCACGAAAAGCAGGAAGTTGCATGAGAATGAAAAGCACAGAATCACTCTTTGTCATCAGGCTGGACAGACCCAGTGCGGGTGCAGGATTTACGATGCTGAAGTGAATTATTTGACTTCGTGGAAATCAATGAAAGTAAAATTCAATTTAAACTTTTTATTAAAATAACATAAATTTTCAAATGTGACTATCCTGTCACGGTAAATCATCAAAACTGGTAAGGATTATTAGAAGTAGAACCAGAGAATAATCATTCAAGTATATGAATTATGCCCTTGAAAGAAAAGTATTGGCCCTTTTGGGCCCATCAGGAAAAGAGAAGTTGGGTCAAGTCTATATACTACAGGCACACCATTCTATCTTCTCATGTCAGCAGTCTCCAGAAACAGTGACTGGGACGGCCAGGTCAATTACACAGCAAGAGGCTGGGATTATTTCAATTACTAAAATTTGGGCACCATGGTATACACTGTCCTTTCAAACACAGTGATACAGCTTAAGAATTGGCAATATTATAAAGAATACAAACTTGTGTCATGACACTGAACCAGTCTAGGCTGCTAGCTTCCTCACCTGAACCCAACACTGAAGAACCAAAACCAAAACAGCAAAAAAAAAAAAAAAGCAAAACAAAACAATAAATAACTAAGAGGGAATCACATGCATTTAAAAAGCTAACATAAAGCCGATCAGAGACCCCTGAGGATCCAGAACGTGGTTATAACCTTGAGAGGAGAGAAAACAGCAGTCTCACAAAAGAGGTTTACAAACCAAGCTTTGAACTACTCTTTGTGAATGCTCATTAGAAACCAAGATAGCAAATATCTCCAAGGGGATATAAGCTCAGAAAGAAAATGGCACTTGAAAAACATAAGTTCTGTAAAGCAAAAGACAACACACCGTGACAGATAGCAAGCACGGTGAATTAATGGAAGAAACACACTAAGAATTTAAAGTGTATATAAGGTCATGTATTGGTTACATGATGCAGAAACGCACAAACAAAAACTTTATAAAAGAACCAATGAAGAACCATGAAAGGCAGTATGAATGCAGTGAAAACTAATTTAGTGTGCTGGAAGACCCGGTCCAAAAACCATCCCAGAGAAGGATTCAGGGGTCAATTAATGTAAGTTGGATATTATGAATACACGTTAAAGGTGTGAAACAGAGTGATACCACCTGCATAATAGTATACTGGGAGAGTAAACAAAAGGAAGTAAATATTTGAAGAATTAATGACGGACAGTTTTCCACAATTAAAGACAAATGACCTAGATTAAGAAGGCACATAAAGCGCCAAGGACCAAAAAGAAATGACATTGAAGGAAAAGTAAAAACCCAAAATCTAGACATCAATGGGGGAAAACTCAAAAACTTTGAATTCTAAAAGATTCCAGAAAGAAAATCAATTCAACCACAAAGAATAAAATTCAGATTTTTACTCTTCTCAAGTTACACTAGAAACAATGGGAAAATATTTTGAAAGTGCTTCAAGTAAAGATGAAACTTTGTTCCAATAAAGCTATTGTTTGAATATGAGAAAATGGTAAGAATGCTCTTTGTATGCAAAGCCTCAGAACATTTACATACAAACGCCAGCTGTGAAAACCACTACTCTGAAAATGCATTCTAACAAAAAGAATAAAAATAAAGGCAGCTATAAGGAGAGTTGGGGTGAGTAAATAATTCAGTAAGGTTTACCTTGTCTAAAAAAAGCAAGGGCAAAAAAGTAAATAAATATAATAATCCAAGACTAAAACAGGATGATACTAAATGGCCTTTCTTTAAGGAAGAGGAAAGTAGAGGCTACAGTCAGAGAAAAGCAAGACTCCGTTTTACAGATGAGGAAACTGAGGCACAGATAGGTGAAGAAAATTGTACAAGGACACACAGCCAGTAGTAAGCTGTGCCAAGATTCAGACTCAGGCATTCTGACTCACAGTGCAGTCTTTAAAAAAGAAGATACAGATATTGGTAAAATCAAGAACTACAAAACATAAAAATAGGTCTTAATAAGACTTAAGTAACAATCACATAAATAAAAACAAAATATGTATAACTGTCTAAACAGCATAAGAATATTTGATTTATTCATTGGAAGAAAATGAAAAATAAGTTAACCAAATGAGAGTATGATGAAGAGAGATGAATTCAATGGTATCAATTACAATAACTATAAAATAACTAAAATGAATGTGAATGATTAATTAACAAGAAAAAAGAGTATCTGATTGGCTTAAAAACAGAAAAGATGCAAAAACAAGTTTTCTATGGAAACACACAAGGGGGAACCCCAAAAACCAGAATTACTTCCTGGAGGGTGGGCCCCTTGTAGTACAGGCTTCCCCTGCTTGGTGAACATTCTAGGAACCCATCTGTGTCAGTGTATGAGCTGCTGGTGTGTGAGAGGCTGCATTGGGCTTCAGTGAACTTTTTGAAGACTCAACATACTTGCCCATTTCATGATGGGTGATTTATGAGCACACCTTCCCACAATGTGCTGAGTGTTTAGCAGTTTTCAGCCAAAAATGACATGATCCTTATGCCCCACCCTCCCTACCACGACTACCTACCTCCCCCTGAACGACTTTTTTGCTTCACCAGATGAAAAAAGTTCTCAGAGGGAAATGTTTTGTGGAAAAGGTGAAACAACAGCAGAAGCACTAAAAGGCATAAAAATCAACTAGTTCAAAACACTGTTTTGAGCAGTGAAAAAAAAACTCAAATGTGTATTGCATCAAATGGAGAGTACTTTGAAGGCGACTTAAGTTTAAACATGTAAGAATAAATATACAGCCCTGGCTGGTGTAGCTCAGTGGATTGAGCGCGGGCTGCGAACCAGGCATTGCAGGTTCGATTCCCAGTCAGGGCACATGCCTGGGTTGCAGGCCATGTCCCCCAGCAACCACACATTGATGTTCCTCTCTCTCTCTCTCCCTCACTTCCCTCCCTAAAAATAAATAAATAAAATCTTAAAATGTGCACATTTTTAAAAAAAAATTTTTTTAAAGAATAAATATACAATTTTTAATAAATAAATTATGTTTTGGGGGTCCCCCCTCATACATACAGAAAAGCTGAAAGTGAAGAGAAAGAAAAAGATATAATAAGAAAGTATAAAACAAAAGGAAGCCAGAGAAGGAATTTTAATGTCACATGCAAGTGAATTCAAGGCAAAAAATACAAGGAAAGGCATAAATACTCCATGAAGATTAAATGAATACATAAGAGGCATAATGATTATATCCCTAAATGTACCGAACAACATCTCAAATAATAATGCTTCTCCTTCATATGGTGCTTACCATAATCCAATCACCATTGTAAGCGCTTTCCTTCTCAACAGCACTAGGGGGTAAATATTAGCATTGTCCCCATTCCTAGGGGTGGGAACTGAGACACAGAGGACTGAGAGACTTACGCAAGGACACACTGACTGTCTAACTCAGAGTTCACCTTCCCAACCTCTGTTTTCTGCTGCTATTCTAAATTTTAAAGTAACAACTGACTGGTTTTCAAGGATATCAATCAAAACTAAATCATGGATTTATTTGGAAATGTTAACACACCCTACATGGAGAATCCGATAGATCAGGTAGATAATAACGTAATAGAACATGACTGAGAAAATTATGGCTTGCAGGCTGGCTGCCTATTTTTGTAAATAAAATTTTATAGGAACACAGCTAGACTCATTCATTTACATACTGTCCATGGCTGGTTTTGCATTACAACAGCAGAGCTGAGTAGTTACAACACAGACTGCTTGTCTGCCAAGCCTAAAATATTTACTATTTGTCCTTTAAGGAAAGCATCCTAGCAGTTGCTATAGAAGATTTAAACCACAAAATTCACCAGCTCAATCCTTGATATATAGAGCATTTTATACCCACAGAAGACAGTCAACGCGTCTCCCAAACAGGACATTAAATTCATTACTGTAGAGCTCGAATTCTACCCTCTTTGCACAGTAACACGGTTGTCCAAAATATATCCCTGATGACAATATTAGAGAGTAAAACACACATAAGAACCAGGTAAGTAAGAAGAAAATGAATGCCTTAAGAATGGGCATTTGAATGAGACGGTCAAATGCACAAATCTTCAGTGCTAATTTAAATGAGTGCAGACATATAGATTAGTAGAAGGTCTCAATGCAACTGTGACTACTAGTGAACACATTTTAAATAAGCATTGACTGCACAGTTACTGGAAGCATCTGCTGCATATCCTTTGAAGCAGAAAGCATGAAGCACAGCAGATAAGAACCTGGACTCTGAAGTTAAGCAGCAAGAATCCCATTCTCAGCTCTGCCCCTTAGCCAGGTGTGTCGTCGGGGAAGTCACCTAACCACTCTGTGCTTCAATTTTCTGATCTGTAAGATGAGGTTAATGACAGCGCCCAGCTGATCATGGAGTTACCGGGAGTTAATAGGTGAGATAATGTCAAGGAAAACGGCTGAGCATAGTTCCTAGTACACCAGAAATTTCCAATAGATACTATTGGATAGTATCTGTTGGTAAATGGAATACCATTCTATTGATCGTTGGGAAACCACCATGACTTCAGAAACAATGTTCTAGATTACTTTCTTTTAAACTTTTAAAAATCTTCCTGTTTTAGCAGGAAGTGCTGAACTATCTGTACTTTGAGAGTCCAGGTTGCTGCTATCCAGGACTCTCACTTACTAAGAATGCCCAAGTTTAGAAGCAAAAGCATTGCGGACAGGAGGGCAAGGAACGGGCAGGGTGTCTGTCTGTTCTAAGGGGAGAATAGACTCAAAATATAAGGAAATCCAAGTTTAGGAGGCTATCTTTTATTCAGATCTTTGAATGTCTCCTAACGATGACTGTCATAATGATATGGCAGAGATGTTCTTGTGCCCAGTGCCACAGAAAGCAAGATGCTAGTGCCGAGGTCTTCCCTGACAGAAAACCAGTTTTAAGAATAGAGGTGCAAAGGGCGTGTTTTCTAACTCTAATCCTAACCATCATGCTGTTGTTGGGGAAGCAGTCTCTCATTCTGATCAGGACTGAAGAGATGCAGAAACAGGGGTATCAGATTTCAAGAGAAACAAAGCTTCACCAAAATTTAGGGAGTCCAGTTTATACAGGAATTGGAATTAGAGCAACAAAAATGATGCTGGGGGTGGGGAAGTTGAACTTTCCACATCTCTGGATAAATATGTTACTTTGAATTTGCACTCAAAGAGTACCCATCTCTGTGAAAAAGGGAGTCAAAAGAGAAAGATTATAGTACGGTCATCATTTGAGGTAAAGTTTCTTACAAGATTGTGCACCTTTTGTTTGAAATCTCTAACTGGGAATATTATTACATAAATAGTACCATTTAACTCATGGCTGACATAGTACCGCGGGCTACGTGTGGCCTGAGACCCTTTATATAAAATGTAGGAACCTCCTAAGTAATCATCGGAACACTTCAAAAACCCATCTTTTTTCTAAAGCCTTTTTTTCCTCTTATGCCCGTAAGTCTTCATAATGCAGCTTGCCCAAATATCTCATCAAGACACAGCAATAATTATCATAATTGGCCATTTGCATTTAGACCACTATTAAGAAATATCCCCCAAACAAACTCAAGTTGTTTCATTGCTCTTATCAAATGCTGAACTGACTGAATTAAAATTGTATTTAAATAAAGACTACCAACTCAAATGGAAAAATAGTTAAAACAAGTTCATTACCACTCCATCTACTGATCCAGCTTTTCCTAGGGTATACAAGGACAAGATTTTCTTTGCTTTCTAAATATTTTTATTGAATTAGGCCTACCCATGCACAAAATACATAGCTGTGTTGATTTTCAAAATCACAGAAGCAACACCAAGCAACTTGGAATTAGTTTCAGATTTCCTTCTGACATTTATTTACTGAAATATTTGTTGAACAGTAAAGAGAAAAAGGAAGGAAAGAATAATGTCACATCACAAAATCTCATTTCGGTAGGCAGTGCCAATGTTAATGGAATAAACAGGAAAAAGCCTATTAAAACTGTTCCCAGTGATGATTACTATTTATGAAATTTGTTCCTCAAGTTGTATTTTATCATACTTCAGTTTACACTTAATCCGGGCTGTGAGATTGGACGCTTTGCCTCTGTCAGATGTCGAACCCCGGGGAAAATAAAGAGTTTCCAGCTGGTGCCATAAAACTTCAGCCCAGAACTCGGCCGCAATAACTCAGGGAGGAAGGCAGAGCACAGAGTGGTCCAAACAGGACATTTTTTTCTCCTCTCGCTTCGAAAACCAAACCGGGCTGAAACCACGCAGCCATAAAACACCAACCAACTTAGAACACGTCTCTGGAAGGCCCTGAACTCCAGACACCTGTTTGTTCTGCATAATTATTTTATGAGCAGAAAACTTAGACGTACCAGTTCCCCTAAGGAGGACAGGATTCCCACACATTGCTGCAGTTTGGCTAAAGGTGAACTGCCTCCCTTTTCAGATATTTTTCCAAAAGAGAGTCCTTCCCCTTGGTTTTCCGTGTTTGCTCTACTCCCTACCCCACAAGGACATTAAAATGGTTTTTAATCTTTATTTATTGTAACAATGAGAAAAACCACAGACTGGATTCTTTTAAAAAAAAAATTTCAAATGTACATGTGTCAAGTTTCTGGTCATCCTGCCTTTGAATTTTCCACTGAATAAAACTGCATGGTGTCCTAAACATCGTAGAATGGTCGACAAACCTTTTCACTTCATCCAGAAGTAATTCAGCAATAATCTAAAATAGCACAACTGTGACTGTGATTATGACAGATTTAGAGAAAACCTTTCACAAAAGCAGGGACCATCTAACAAATTGGTACTATTATCAACAAAACCAGCCAAGGGGAAAACTACATTTGAATAATGGTAAATTTTGTTAAACCTACAGTCTAAGAGAGAGAATCTCTTCATGTTTTTCTTTAGACCTGACATGTATATGTAATTTACTTACGGCAGACACACGTCTAAAAAAGATCTTTCTTAAAAAAAAAAAATAAGCCAAGATGTAGCCAGTGAAGAATTTTCCCCACTGGACTCCCTACAAGAACCTTTATGCTTAATTGATGATAATTACTCTTCAGTTATTTGAGTCCCTGTCTACGGAGATGATGACATTTCTATAAATAACTAGCTCTTTACCGCTGTCTCAAAAGTAATTTTTAAACACCTTTCTAAATGCTTTACACAAAAAATAAATTATGCACATGATTTTTATAATATCTCAAGCAATTAATTGAGGTAAAATCTGAGGAAGACTCTTAGGAGGAAACGATTCCTATGTCTTTTTCTTTGACATCACTTTGCATTCATGATTGGTGGGTGGGGTCTCCTTGGAAATTCACAAAACTCTTATAAATTGACCAAAGCATGCAGGAGAGCCAAGAGTCACAAGAGATGGCACCTGCCACGAGTCAGAAAGAAATGCCCACTACTGGTGGTATCCCCTCCCTGCTCCAAATGGGGGACCACGTGGCCCCAGGGTCCTGCCATGTCAAATCGTACTAAAACACACTCAGACCCCGAGGGAGCAGGGAACTCTCGCGTGCTCGTTAACCTGGAGAGCACTTCCTTCCTTTGGTCAGGAAGTGAGCTCCAGAAGCACCGACCTCTTCAGGCTTTTCACTGTCTTATTCCCAGCACCTAGAACAGATTTCTGAAAACTGTTGTTTTAATTCTGCTAATTCAAACTGCAAAAAATAATGCCAAGTTTTCGGTTCCAAAGATTACATGCCATAAGATGTCTAATGAGAGCAAAAACAAGGGGACACACAATCTCAACAAAACCAAGGTTCAACCCTTTTCACCCTATCTGTGACTAACAGGTGTAAACGTCACTGGCGCTCTGCAGGGCACCTATGGGCTACTGTACAGATCCAGAAAACGAATCTTGTATTTCAGGATAGATTTTGTTCTCAATAATGATGCTATTATCTAAGTATTCAAAGATACATCAAGTATTAAAGTAAGGTCAGTGGAGCCTGCCTTCTCCACCTGACTTAGAACTGTGTATTTTGTTCTTTCCTGCACGCCTGACCTGCCTGAGCCTCTCCTATTTTTTATAGCACTTTTCACCACCTAAACACTATGTACCTTCTGCACTATGACGGTTTCTTTGCCTGCTTCCCCAAACTAGCATATAAGTGCTACAGGTAAATTTTTAAGTTTGGTTCACTGATGTCTCCCATATTATTAGTCAAAATCATGGCTTGCACAGAGTTGTTCAATGAATTAATGCTTTTTTAATTAGATATAACATGCTATCATTATATATTAGTGGCTGGAAATATAAAAACAGAAATGCAAATCTGAGTAAGAATTACAGCATCAATATAACCACCCTTGGTCTGTTTCTGAGAGCTGTATCAGGGTATGCTTTATGGAAAACACCATGGGCTTTTGGGCTAGCAATTATGCACTTAAGCAAATGTATAATTGGGGGTTTATCTGCATCCAGTTTGAGCTTGGTCTAGGATAACCTTTGTTTCAGTTGAGAGTGCTTTTGTAAGGCAGGTCATAACAGAGGAGCCACTGTTAGGGGGACTAAACCATAAAGACCCTTACTATTTACTTAACGAGAAAAAGTAGGTGATCCCAGGGTTCAAGGTTGTTAAGGATCCAGGCTCTTTCCTATGTTCTGTTTCCCATTCTTAACTTGTGTTTTTGTTCTTAATGCTTGTGCCTCATGGTCGCAAGACAGCTACCATAGCATAAGGCAACATGTCTGCATTCCAAACAGAAAAACAAAAAAGATGCTACAATGGAGTTCCCTTTTATCAGGAAAGCAAAAAGTTCTCTAGAAAGCCCAGCATAGTTTTACTAGTCAGAACTAGGTCAAATGACCATCCCCAGGGATTAAAAAGCCTGAAAAAGCAAATGTAGGGCAGAGAAGAACAGGATTGCCTGACAATGGTTCTCCAGTCCTAGAGAACCCTCCCCACTGGGAGACTTTTAAAATCCCAATGCCTAGGCCCCACATCAGGCCAATTACAGCAGATTTACAGAGAGGGAGCAGATTTACATGCAGGGCTGAGAACCACATACTGGACCATTCAAGAGCATTGCTAGGACTAGGCACGTTGTCATCATGAATGAAATTTGGGTCTTGTTTCAGAAGGGAAGAAAACAAGGAGATGGGAGGAAAGCAAATAACAGGGCCAGGCACGTGCTTCCACTTACTATAATCACCACAGCTCTACTGGAAAAGACGCATTCGGCTACTGTCCTTGCCTTCATTCAGCACCTTCCAAGTGACAGGCCCAGGGGACAAAGGATGAGTGAGTTCTCCAGCCTAGAGACTAGTAAGGGAGGCAAACATGTGAAAAAATAAAAATCCACCAAAATCCAGTACGCCAAGGGCTGGGGGACGAGGAAGAAATGGGGAGCTGTCATTTAGTTTTACAAGGTGAAAGACTTCTAGACATCTGTGGCACAAAAATGTTGATATAGTTAATATTACTGAATTTTACACTTATGAATGGTTAAAATGGCCCTGACTGGTGTGGCTCAGTTGGTTGGGCATCATCCTACAAAGCTTAAGGTCGCTGGTTCAGCTCCTGGTCAGGGCACATGGGAGAAAGGCAACCCATCGATGTTTCTTTTGCACATCGATGTTTCTTTCCCTAGCTTTCTCCCTCTCTCCCCCTCTAATTAATTAATTAATCTTTTTTAAAAAGAATGGTTAAAATGGTAAATTTTACATTTTGTGAGGTAATGTTCTATGCTAGAACAAAGAATTTTTTTTTCATTTATCAAAACCTATGTAAGTGGATAATGGCCCAACTACTTTTATTTTAAATTTATTTTTTATTGTTATCCAAGTACATTTGTCTCCATTTTGACCCCACCACATCCCCCCACCTCCCACCCTTGAACCTACCCCCCTTGGCTTTGTCCCTATGTCCTTTATACATGTTCCTTGATGGCCTCTGTCCTATTGTCCCCTTCCCCCCTTCCCCCTCCTCTGTGATTACTGTCAGTTTGTCCTCTATTTCTATGTCTCTGGTTGTATCTTGCTTTCTTGTTTGTTTTGTTGATTAGGTTCCACTTATAGATGAGATCATGTGGTATTTATTGGAACTCACGTGACTCCACTCCAGGAAGACAAATAACGCAATTAAAAAATGGACAAAGGACCTGAACAGACACTTAGCTCTAAGGAGTACACACAGAGGACCCAGAGATGTATGAAAAGATGCTCAACATCACTAGCTATCAGGGAGATGCAAATTAAAACCACAATGGGATACCACTGCACACCTGTGAGAATGGCCATCATTAACAAATCAACAAACAACAAGTACTGAGGAGGATGGGGAGAAAAGGGAACCAACTACCCTTTCCAGTAACCATCTGCCTCTGCTCTATGATTTCACCCTTCGTGGCCTGATCTTGGGACACCTACCTTGCTTAGAAAGTGGCCAACAGCAGTTGCTGCCCTGGAAGCACCCAGAAGGCACCTTAATGGGAGCGGAATCAGAGGCCCGGCAGCTGGGACATCAGACCATGGGACTGGGAAGTCTCAGAAGACTTTCAAGGGCTGAACTGGTGCCTTTTTTCAGTCCTATTTAGAAACAGGCCGGCATCCCACCAACAATCTCACTCACCTCTTGGAAGGTAGTTAAGGCTTTTCTTAACCTTTCCTCATTTTGGCAGGCTAAGCAATTTCAACTCCTTCACATGCGAATTATTTTCCTTAGGTGCTTACTCTTTTCCCTGAGCTCCTCTACTTTCATATCCACGTCAAAAATGAAATTATTGTAATGAATGTCATAAGATACTATATTAAATAACAGTTAATAAATATGTAATTTGTGATCAGTTTGCAGTCCATTTTTAGTAGTTAGGTTTTTAACAGCTAAATTTAGATTAAATTTCTGCCTGGCTGGTCTTCCCCATTTTTTCTTTGCATTTGTTCCTATCAGTTTTATCATATTATTGAGATAGTTAAAGCTTTGAATATCGTTTTGACAGCATCTGCATAAAAAGCCAACTATAATTTTGAGATGAAACAAGTAATTTCCAAATGAAGCTATCACCTAACACAGTTTTCAACCAAATGATGTATACAAATGTTTTTAATTCTATGTATACCCACTGAAGTACAGATACTTACCAACGCATTTAAAACAGAGGGGTGTCAAATGTACCTGGAACTGTTTGGATTAACAGTGGTTTCCCTATTTGTTACGGCACTCTGTGTTTCCCAGTTCCCTTCCCCGGACGCGCAGGGCCAGAGCAGCCTTGGAGGAACTCCAGCTCTCCAAAACTAGCGCTGCTATTCTCACCCTGCAGACAAAGAGCCTCGAGGTTTGCAACAGCATTTCCCCCGCGCAACACACATGCTCTTTCACCGCTTTAGGAGCTCAGTATTGAAAGCCCAGCTTGCTGCCACAGTTAAGATACATACTGTTGATTCAAAGAGTGTATATGCCCAGCCTAAAAAGTCTGGGAAATCTATACTACAATCTGCATCCAATGTAAACAATCAATACAACATCCAGCACAAACTACATACCATGTCTAGATACCAGACCTAAGCCATTCTGATTAATGATTAATCCATGTGGTAGCACTGTTTTAAAGTAATTAAAAAAAAAAAAAAACTAGAAGAAAATGACCACCCAAAAATATAAGATTGAGAATATTGGGCCCAACCCCTGATTAGAAGCCCCACTAGTCAGCCTGCCCTGGATTACCCCAAGATCGCAATGTCTACCTCTGTCAACAATAAGTAATAAGCACGTAAGTATTAGACACTTGGTTTGTATAAAATCTGTTGTTCCAGGTGAGCGATAAATGTAGCGGACCCCAGCTGCCAACTGGATCACCTTCATCTGAAACTGGCCTGCATCCCCATCCTGTGCCGGTGACCGCACCCCTCCCAGTGCATTCCCTGGGAATAGGCCCACACACTTGGATGTCCCTTACCCACTCTGCTCTCAGTTCCTGCTTTGGCTGAATTCCTCAGATCAGCATTCCCACAACCTATATGCAGGGTGTGGCCCCTTTTCCACATCACAATACCCTGATTCTTAGAACTCTAAAACACCCGAGTCACAAAGCTATGTTTTGTCTATTGGTTTTACTAAAAGTTTGGGTCCCTGGAAAGGGTTTAACATGTCAGCAACAGAAACAAATTTATACTAAGTCTTGAACATCCCTCTCAGAAGGTTTTTACCCCGCCACAGGTAATCTCGCCCCCACCTCAGCTTCCTACAATCCTGTCCCACATAGCTCCTTTCCTTGTCTGCTCTTCCCCCTCACAATACTCCTTACGCCCTGCTCTGCTCTTCCCCCTCACAATACCCCCATGTCCTAATCTGATCTTTCCCCCACACTATTGCTTCTGTTCTGCTGACATCTTATGTAGAACAGTTCATTTATCCCTCGGGATATCCCTGTATTCCTCAGGTCAGTGACTTGAAGCCTCGCTGAACTCCATTGAGGGATTTTCACAAACAAAGAATATTTTGTACCTACAGTGAATTCTGGGGCCAGCTTTTAAGATTATTTTCCCTCCAACCTGGCTAATTTCAATTTTGAAGTTTATGAGGCAGCAGACCTGTGTCATCTAAGCTGATCTGAGTGACAGGGCAATAAAGCAAAACAGAGTGATAAAAGATACAAATATTATCTGTGATCTGGCAGCTCAACTCTCGGACCGAGTAATTTCCGGCACCGTGTCCTATTCCGGAGCTATTTTATGAAAGAACCAAATGGCTGCCTAAGCTGACGCTGCAGGCTGCATGCTTTTGTTTTGCATCTATCCCGGTTTTCTGTTTAGAGAGTTCATACACTTATACAAATTTACACCATTTATTGTAAATAGTATATTGTTTATTGTTAAATTTCAAACTTTTATAAGCAAAGTGTGGGACAACAAGCCTGATTATGTGTGGCTATATAACAGAAATAGCTTGAAAAAATGCTAAGATCTATTTTTCAAAACCACAAAGAATGGCCGTAGACAGCAAAGAATTATCGCCCTTCAACAAAAACAATAATAGAGACGAATACACAACGCAGTGAGTTTGCCTGCCCCACAGGGCGCTCTCAGCTCTTCATGCCAACGGTGGGAAGAGGGTTGACTGAACCAAGCCTACCTTCTAATAAAATCTTCAGATTCTACTCTGCCAAGTACCATTGGCAATGAAACACAGTACTCTACGTTTCTGAGAAAATAAAATCTGTCCTTTGGTGGGGTTTGTTTATTTGCAAATCACATCTGTTGGAGTTTTAGGGTCATTTTTTTCAATTAACACTAAAATAAAAAACAGGTAAAATAACTACCAACTAGAAAGCAGTAAGACCTAAAGAAAAATAAAAGGGAAAAATAACAAAACACGGGGATTCTAGCTAGTTTGGGACATTTTGGGGAGGTTTCTTTAGACTAAGAAATAGAAGATACGTAATAGCAAACCTCTAAAGGAAAATGATTCATGGTCAATGTACACACAAAATGGAACAAGAGAAAAGGAACATTAAAACAGTAGTCTGACTGAGGCGAACACAACTGTGAGGAGAAAATTACTTTGTTTTACGTAGGCAATATAGTTCATTCAAGTAAATTGAAGAAAATTGTAGATTCAGTCATTCGTTCAGTCAGCAAAAGTATCAAAGAAATAATTCCCAGACTCCCCTCCAACTGGAATATTATAAGGGTCTATCAGATATAAATATGGTTTTATGGGCTCGAAATATATTTAAACAAATAAAATCACATCAAATAACCTAGTGTTTCAAAATATGCATTAAATACGTGGCACATTTTTTCCAAAAGCACTGGAAATACTAGACTCTATTTGTACACTGAAATAATTTCATGCACTGTATAACTAAAGCAATTGAATTGTCTCTCTAGATTAAAGCATGAAGATTGAATCTTTCGAATTTTGATGCTACATTAAAACTACAGTGATATAAACACTAATGAATAAATAACATTTAAAGGCAGTATTTACATACACAATGCAATAATTTTTTGCTAAATTTTCTTTTTCTTGATTGCATGTTCAAAGAAGCACCATTCAAGGTGATTACCGTGTGCACATAAGTGGTTTAATCAGTGTGTGACCAACAGCTTTTTCCAAAATTGCTTTTGCAGTTGCAGCCATAAAAATATGTTCATTCTTTCTTTCGAAATCCGCAGTAACTTGGTTGGATTCTACGTGTCTGACAGACTTCTGGGCCTGCATCTATTCACAATGCCACAGCTCAACGGAATTCTGAAACTGTACAAAACCCTACTCTTTACAAGGGACTCTGCTGGGCTGTATGAGCAAGAGTTCAACAGACTTCTGTGGTGCTTACTAATTATATACCTACCTCAGGGAGGGGTGCCTCCGAAGGCAGAGAGTGCCTCTACTTGGCGAAGATGTTCCAAGGAAGCTAAAAGGCAAAAAATAGAACATGCTCACTAGACTTCAGAACAAGTTCATCTATTCAACCTTATGTGTTAAGTGCCTACTATACGCCAGCCCCACACGTCACATTGCTTTCCTTTCCTTCTCATATGTCACATTGAATTGTCATCCTCTATACCAACAGTCCCCAACCTTTTTGGCACCAGGGACCTATTTCATGGAAGTTGATTTTTCCACGGACTAGGTAGGAGGGGATCTCAGGTGGTAATGCCAGTGGCGTTCATGGCCCCCTGCTTTACAGGTCTCTCTAAGCAATCCAACACCATCACCATTACCTCCCATTGAACTGAATATTTCTCAAAGGTTGGGACCTTGTCATGTTAACTGACATATTGCCATGGCCTGAACATATGTGAATGAATAAATAAGATAAAGGTATAAAATATTAGGTAAGTAAAAGGGTGTAAGAAAGGCAGGAGAGAGCATCATGGAAGATGTGGCACTGAACTTAGCCTTGAAGAAGAGAAACGGAAGAGAAAAGGGTTCCAAACAAAGGGAACAGTATAAGCACAGGTCTGGCTTGGGAGGAGGGAAAGAGTGGGCATTTTGGAGAAGCTGGCAATTGAATCGGTTGGTATGTAGCAATGGTGCTGCTCTCCTGGGGAGAAGGGACCCTGGCTCACCACCAAACCCACTCAGCTGCAAAGTCATAAAGAATTTTATCTCTGGGATCCTCCTATACCCTCAAATGCCCCCCACTGACCTCAGTACCCTACCCTTATCGCCATTATCTGGATCACAAAGGCCCCCACTGGTTTGGTGGTTATAGCAATTCCTCCCAGCTGAGTGACCTTCTTTCGTGAGTGACCTTCCACTCGGTCACATTCCGTTCAATTCAGCATACATTTACTGACAGCCTTCCGCAGGCAAGCAGGCCAGTGTGCTCTCTAGGGATGCCCAGATGAATGAGGTCATCCCCTCCTCAAGGATCTCACAATTGAAATCATTTGCATTTTAATATCTAAGTATATACATCAAACACTTTTAAGAACTGAAGGAATTGCCAATCACACCAAAATAGGAAGAGATCTTGAAGCAAATGATACTGCCCTAAATTCCTAAAACACCTCATTTAAAAATGTATGTTCTAAAAATGCTCCTATCTACTTCCAACTTCCTGCATGTTGAATATGCAATATCCAAACAGCAAAACTCAGCTGGGTGTGCTAAGCATCTATGGGGATCAATGGCTCTTTTTTAGTACAGACCTTTTTTAATAAGAAGTAGACATAGTAGAGGACGGATTATTTGAGTAATGGGGAGAGCATTCCAGGCGACTCTCCACTCGGAAACCCAACTATTTTCTCCCTAAAGAGGTAGAACTGCACCTGTTCCACCTCATCCCAAACACTGTGTGAAAGGTATTGTTGGAAGTGCTGTGAGGAAGCAGAGTCCAAAACGGAGAAAATGCACTTGGCCCCCCACTGGAGGAAGAGTAGTCCCTGACCTTACTGTCCAAAGGCTCCTGAAGGGGGAAAGACAACAGAAGAAGGGAAACTGGAGGGAGGTGTAAGGGAAAGATTGGCTGGGCATGGTTCTGTCCAGAAGAGCATGTTGCTGCCCAGCCACCTTGGGCAGCACTGTGATAAGCTGGTCCCTACCCACCTCTCTGCCTTTATCTCCAGCCATTTCTCAACTTATAATTTATGCTCTAATAACACCTAGCTGCTGTTGTGGCCTTCCTGTCCCACTCCCTTCACCACACACACACACACACACACACACACTCACACTCACATCTGCTGCTCTTTCTACACTACACTACCACTACAACCCCTCCACCACCACTCCCATCCCCAGGAGTCATTCAACTCTTACACACCCTTCAACACTTGGCACTGGAGTGATTTACTCCAGAAAGCTCCCCCTGCCCCCTTTTTGTGCTGCCACGGCATGCTGGATACATCCTTAATAAATCAATCTCATCATCCTCTAAGCCTCTTGAGGTATAGAACCTTGCTTACTAGTGTTTGTGTCCTCAAGATCTCAGGTGGTATCTGGCAAGGAGTGGGTGTCCAGTAGTTGTTAAACTGAATGGGATACGTTATGTTGGTGTGCTTACCATCTTGGGTACAGAATGTAGAAAGTGCTAAGGAGATTTCATGGGTCTCCCCAGATAGACTTGAGAGTCAGGAATCCCAAAGTATAGAGAACTTGTAATGAGCTATGGCAACTGCTGAGAGGAGAACGTAAGTCTGGAGAGGAAAAAAAGAAAGGATTTCACTAAAATGGAAGGATCTAGGAAGTCTTAGGGCTGAACCTTTGAAAAGCCCTTGTCACATGACTCCTTAAAAATCTTCATGATACTGTCCCAGTAGGCCATGGAGCTGCGGAGAGAGTGGGGAGTAGGGAAGTACTTGCCAGAGAGATAGCAATTCATTTAAAAGTTTCTATTTATCTATTCATATCACTACAGAGCTTTAATGCTATTTTTTTTACTTTGTTTTGGAGGCAACAGAGTTACACTTAGAGACTGATTGTATATTTACCAACAATATTTAGTTGTGGGAATTATAATAGTTTCACAAGTCAATAGCACACAGCATAATATCTCTTAACAAGCCAATAAACAAATAACATACTCTAAACACATGACAGATTAATCACACTATTGATATAGGCAAGGGGAGATGAAGAAATGATGCTCAAATTTAATAAGAGGTATACCTTTTTACACCAGAAGGCACCGCAGAAGACAAGGCTACCAAGCAAAAGCTGATCTCCAGCTGCCAGCACAAGAAGAATGTTTCTTGTTGTTAGAGCCTGTTGCTAGGGAATGAATATATGAAGACACAATGTTACCATTCTAGAACACAGTCACCTCACCAAGACAGGAGCAAATGCCCCAGGGGTCTTCCCAGAGTTTTTAGGTTAGTGAAGAGTCACTTTGCTCAAACCAAAACTCACAGTCCTCACAAATTCTCAGCACAGTTGACTTTGAAAAAACTATGCTGGTCCACTTAAACACAGATTTTTTTTTTTTTCAATGAATACAATTGACCCTTTGTATCTTCGGATTTCGCATCTGTGGATTCAATCAACCTCAAATGGAAACAGTATTTTTGCATTCCCAAATGCATTTTCCCATTTGTGGATTCCCTATCTCAGATAGAAACTGCTGTTCAAATCCTTGGATGCAAAGGGCCAACTGCAGTTAAGTTTTCAGGGAGTCAAAAGTTATACACAGATTTTTGACTGCACAGGGATCGGTGTCCCTAACCTTCACGTTATCCAAGTGTCAACTACAGTTATAGTCTCAGAGTTGCATTTCCACATGTTCTTATGGATAAGCCCCCACTAGGACCCCTCAGCAGCTAAGCCAAGTTCTTACCAAGGACAACAGATGAGATGATGACATCCTGACACAAATTCATCCTTAGAGCAAAACTAAAACCTTTTTTGTCTTGTTTATGAACGAGTGGATTAAAACAATTTACTTGTCATAAACAAATGGATTTGAAATCATATTAAACCAATGCACAACAAATGGTGTTCATTTTGTAATATCTTCCCAAGAAATATTTTCACTGCCAGTTTGTAATTCAGAGTTAAACAACCTTCCCTCCAAGTACTGGTAAGAGACCCAATCAAATCGGGTGGCCTAAATTAGATTGTGCATTCACTGCCTTGCTGGTTAAATACATTAAGAACTGCGAGCTATTTCATGACCATGAAGGCATTTAGTTGGAGAGTGGAGGGTGCTCTTGGTCCTGGGGATTCCCAGCTTCGGCCCAATTCTTGATGAAGACAGAGCAAGGCTCCTTATGAGAGGAGAGCAGTGAGGAGGGATGAAAAAGAGAAGAGGGAGTTGGGAGGATGGAGAAGGTTCATTATACCAGATATTAAGACGTCTAGGTTCCTGCCTCACCCAGGCCAGTATAACTCGCTGTCCCTTGGCCTCTTTAGACACCAACTTCCTCAATCTGAAAAATAGGTCAGATAGATTAGATGATCAATTACGTTCTTTCCACCTATGATTCTAAATCGTTCCAGATCCCTCATCTGGGACGTTGTAAGCAGTTTAACCAAGGTGACTCACTTGGGGCCACGCCCAGATGACCTGACCTTCGCCAGCACTCCCAGCAGGGGGTGTGAGGGGCTTTAGCTCCACCCACCCACCACCAACCCCTGAACGCTCGCCTCTGAGAGCAAGGGAACGCGCGGCGCATGCTCGAGGCCACGTGACCCCTGAGCCGCGAGGGCGCGCCCCGAACTGCCATGGCGGCGGGGCCCGGAGATCCCAATTCCGGGCCTGCAGCGGGCGCCCGCTTCTTCTGCACAGCCGGCCGTGGCTTGGAGCCCTTCCTGATGCGGGAGGTGCGGGCGCGGCTGCAGGCCACGCAGGTGAGTCGGCCTCGCTGCGCCCTGGAGAGGAGGAGGGAGGCCCTACCACTGCCCCCCTCCCCGCCGGGGTCCGTCGTAGACCGGGAAGGCCACGCGACCCACGCTGTCAGCCGCGGACCGACTGTGGCGACAGCCCCCATCCTCGCAGTTCTACTGGCAGGTCTTTCCGTTGCTACAGGAGAGAACAGCCAGTCGTCTCTCCCTGCACGTCTGTAACCGCACGTCAGTCATGCCTGAAATCGTTTAAAAAGGGGGTGGAAGCAAGTTGTTTCCTGGATTCTTTAAAAGAAAGTGTTTGGTAGTGCCTATAATTAGAGTTAGACCTGTCAAAGTTAGAATCCTTTCTCCATCCTTTAAGCGCAAATACAACCTTCAGGTTCTGTTACTTGACTCTTGCCAGTTTCCTGGCGGTGATGGTACGTCTATATTTTGTTGGGAGGCCAAAATGCTAAAGTGTATGTAAAGTACACCTTAAATACTCAGTAAATTGTAGCTAGAGAAATGTTCTTGGAGGCCTCAGTCCAACTTTCAGAGAAAGTGACTAGTTTCTGGTATTTATAAGTTGTTAATTTAAGTGAAATGAACAATGTTTTAAGCATCAGTTTTGTTTCATATAGGATATGCAGGTCTGGTTTCTTGAAAGCAGAGGAAAAAGATGTAACAAAAAGCCTTCAGTATCTTGATGGGTAATATGACAGTGCAAATGATGTGGTATTGGAAAAGGAAGGCTTGCTCCCTTATTGCTGGAAGCCCACAGAAGTCCTTTCTGCAGTGAGAGGGTGGCATAAGAGGAGGAGAGAAGAGGTCATGAAAATGGCATCTTGTTAGACTACCTGCCGTTGGTAGTTTTGCTGGCAGGCTTTAATAGAGTGTTGGATGTAACATCAAGCATTTACTATATGTCAGGCACATGTTCTTGGGCGCTTACTCTGTATTCAGCTCCTTAATTTTCACAACCCTATGAGGTAGGCTTCACATTTAACAGAAAAGGAAAATAAAGCATAGGTAAATCCAATAAATTACTCAAGTCATGTAGCAGAAATGGCAGAGCTGGGGTTTGAACCCAGGCTGTCAGGCAGGCTGTCTCCTGGGTCCAGTCCTTGACCATTTGTGGCCATGACATAATGCCATACTAATTTTTTTTATGTTAACTTAGAGTTCTTGGTATGAGAAGTAAAAGGTTTGACCCAGTCTGGGTATATGTCACATTATTGGGAAAAAGAAAGATCCTCTCTGCTTGTTCTCCATCTTCTCTGCAGACAAAATCGGATTGGGCAGGGCAGGGGCAGGGGGCTATGTATTTTAATCACGGCAACAAAATTCAGTTCATTGTAGGGGAAAACTTTTTGGCCATGAGAACAATTAAATGCCAAGAGTCTTGGGGATTTCCATGTTCTGACATGGTGTGTTTTAAGGGTCAATTTGCCTGGAAATGGTCTCTGAACGGATAACCTCTGAAATTCCATCCCAGCTTCGCTGATATGAAACAGATTCTCAAAGCGAAGGCAATTCTGAAATAATAATGATAGCATCTAACGTTTACGAAGCACTTAAAATGTGTCAGACATTTTACGTACATGTTATAATTTAATTCTCAAAAGAACTCTAGGCGATAGTTCATTTTCACCTCCATTCTATGAGGAAATAGAGAAAACTGATGCTGAATGGCGGAACTGGTACTTGTATCTGAATCTCTTTAGCTTCGAAGCCCATGTGCTTTATTTACCGCTGTGCCAGAGTTTACCATGGGCAATTGCCCCGGAACCCTGCATGTAGGTTGTTCTGTAACAGCATCATTGTAAGAAGTGTATGTGGGTTTTAGAACCCAAAGACATGTTCAGATCTTATACCGTCCTTTAATAGATGTGTAAGTTGGGGCAAATTACTCAAATTTCTGAGCCCCACTTTCCTTGGACATAAAATAGAGATGATAATACCTACTTTAAAGTAGCACTGCATTCCTTGAGACATCCATAGCACACATAGTATGGTGTATGGTAAACAGTAGGTGCTCAATTAAATGTTCCTATAGAATGGGTTGCACAGGAATATTTAAAATCATACCTGCAATGACAAGAGACACTGTTAGAAACTTTGGTTTGCTTTAAGAAAATTAATAGTGTAAAATCTTAATACAAAACAGATTAATTCAGAAGTGATTGTGTAATTTTACGAAGTAATCACTCTTCTGATCAGTGTTTTTCCGGTTTTAGTGAACATAAGAATCACCTAGGGAGCTTGTTGAAAGTGCATATCCCTAGTTGCCAACCCCACAAGTTGCATTTTAACTTGTAAATTCTCTCCCCTCTCAGGTGCTTCTGACTGGCTATTCATTTTAGCTTTTTATCATGGAGAATTTCAAACATACACAAAGGCAGACAGAACAGTATGATGAATCTTACTCATCAGGCAGCTGCAACAACCATCATCCCACGGTGAATTTGCTCCGTCACACTTCTTCCACTCCTCAGTCCCTGTTATTTTGAAGCAAATCTCAGACATCATTTCCTCTGTCAATATTTCCCTGTGTATCTATAATATCAGGGCTCTTTTTGTAGCATAATGTATATGGTATAATATTAAAAAGATAATACACACAGCTCTTCTTAAAAATATAGGCCACAATATTATTATCACATCTAAAAATTAGTAATTTCTTTTCATCAAATATCTGTCACTATTCAGATTTCAACTTGCTCATAAATGTCACTTTTGTTTTAAAGTTTGTGTATTTAAATCAGGATTCACGTAAGGCCGACACGTTGTGATTGGCTGGTAAAAGTCTCTTTTGATCTATACATTCCCCTCCCATCTCTCTCTGTTTTCCCAGGGCAGTTTGCTTGTTAAAAAGCTGGGTTGCTTATCCCGTGGTCTAGAGCAGGAGTCAGCAAACCTTTTCTATAAAGGGCCAGAAAAGAAATATTTTAGGTTTTGTGGATCAAAAATGTGGGGTGTTTTTAAGGCTTTGTGGATAACATTGTGGTTTCTGCTGCATTTTATTATTGCTTGCGTATCCCTTTAAAAATGTCAAAACCATTCTTCACCCAACAGGCCTGGTTTTCTGACCTCAGGTACAGAGCTGTGTGTCTACTAGAGTCATCTCTAGCTGCAGTGGTTATTTAAATTAAAATTCATTAAAATCAGATAAAACTTAAAAAATTAATTTCTTGGGTACACTAGTCCCATGTCAAATGCTCAGAAGCAACATGCGCTAGTGGCAACTATATTGGCACGGGTTATGGAACATTTTCCTCACCACAGAAAGCTGTTAGACAACACCACTGGAATCCCCCTGGTCTAGATGTTACCACTTGCTTCTCCATGGTGTCGTTTAAGCCGGTCCTCTGTGCTCTGTGTTTCCTGTCAGTTAGAATCCTGTAAGTTGTATCTGGAGCTTGGTCAGATTCAGGTTTGGGATTTTACCTCCTGGTGGTATCTTTTTAGGCTCCTGGGTCTTTTAAAATATTTGTATTATATAAATATATGTGTTTTAAATATAATATATAATGTCTATTTTATATATAAATATAATACATTTTTTACTCATTCTCTTTTTAAGAAATGTATTGGGAACAATTAAACTTTACTTTGTAACAGTGTTTAATGTATTAAATCTATTTATTATAAGAATAATAGTAGGAACAATGATTTTTAATATCAAATTCAATAGAGTAGACGAGTTCCGAATGCTAGCTAGCCAGAAAGTCCTTGTCAGGTGATTCCTCAACCTGTAGAAACCCACAGAGCAAAGACTATTGACCCAAGTGAACAAGCCAATCAATTTTTATTTTTTTAATGAGGTCACGGTAGTAGAAGGTACTGGGCCAGAACTAAGCAGGTGGTCTGCTTATTTCATTTAGTGGGATGATTGCATAAAGTTGCTTTTTTGAAGATTCTAGGCGTTCCTTTTAGATTGGATGGATTTTTACAAATTAAGGAAAATATATATTTTTAATTCTCTCTTCTAAAATGAACCAAAAAAATCTCACACATCACCTCATCTCTTCCCTTAGCACTTTTAAATTAATTCCAAAACTAACTGTCATCTATAGAATCAGGAAAACTTTGGTATCTCCCTATATCACTGTACATTTTACCTATACTTAAATTTCATCTTTGTGTTAGACTTGAATCCATGAATCTTAAAAGAAAGGGAAGGATGCTAACTGCTTTGATATGCTAGCCCATAACAGCTGTTTTCACTTTAATAAAGGCTGTTATTTTATCTTTGGAAGTGTTAGACATGAAACCAGCTGGTTTTAGACACTTGGTTATGATTTAATTCCAAGTGCAATAAACAGATGGTATATATATGTAAATTTTCAAGTTACAAATATTGGGATGAAATATTCTGAAATGCTGCATTTCTCCCTAACTGTTGTAGTTGAGTACCATCAGTTACAGGCAGTCAGCTGAGGAAAAAGAGTCGCCGGTTGTGAAACCATAAGTATCAGAATTCACTCTCCCTATGGCTTTAAGCTGTAACACTTTATCATCATAAAGGGCAAGCCTTTAAAGGACTTTCACATCTATGATTATGTCATTTTCACAGTGGCTCTTTTATAATTTAGTAAACTACTAATTGTATGCTTATTAGTTATAAAAGAGTAGACCTTACGTTGATTTTTAAATAAAGAGAATAATGTTGATTTTGATTTTGTGAGTGTATTTAGCACATTAAAGCATCAACACATATTATTCTTGTGATTTGACCCTAAAAAAATTAAATCTTATAGGTCTCCTTAATTAACTTGATTTTCAGTTATGTTCTTTTTGAAAATCTTTCCCCTCCCCCCAAAAAAGACATTTTTAGAAAAACTCATTGTATATAATGTTTCCCTAGATGTTCAAATAAGTGGACAAAACGTAAGATCTCTGTACAATTAAGTAACTATAAATATATAGTTCACTGGCTACTTATATTAAAATCACTGGTCTAGATATTGTATTGGCTTATTTGTTTATAGGACCTGAACCTTAAAACTGTACATTTTCAGTGAAGTATTTATTTCACTCCCTGCAGAATCGTGTCAAGGTATTTTATGTGCATTACTTGTTTTATTGTGGCTTTAATGTCAGAGAACATAAAAATGTAAAATTTTAAACATGTACTTTTTAAAACTTTGTTTTGAAGTTCTAAGCACTTTGAGGTATGTATTGAGTTTGGACTTTAGTGGAAAATGTCACCTTTGTAATGAGAAATAAGTAAATTCTAGAAGCTAGAAACTCTTGTTTTAGCTGCTTCATTATCCCCTTAGACACTGATTCCTAGATTTTCTTTTTATTCCCCACTTCATCTCTCTTAGTCAGCTGCATTGCTGGTATCTAAGCTATTTGGGCTTTCTTTTTATTTACTTTTCAAGCTTTATTGAGCTATAATTGACATAACATTGTGGAAATTTAAGGTATACAGTGTGTTAATTTGATAGATTTATATATTGCACAATGATTACTACCATAGCATTAGTTAATACCTCCACCTGTCACATAATAACCATTTATTTTTTTGGTGAGAACATTTAAGACCTACTATCTTAGCAACTTTCCAGTATATAATTCAGTATTATTAGCTATAATCACCATACTGTCCATTAGATCCTCAAAATTGTTAAACTGATAACCAAAAGTTTTGGGGTTTGAACTGGTGGCAACCTGGGGCTTCCTCAGCAGATATTCTTTTTCATCAACATAGAACGGTAACCCCAGAAATGACCGTTCAAAAAGCTTACTGAAACCACGTCAGATTAAAAAGAAAACTTAGAGTTCAAGTTCCCATTGAATGGGAGCTGGCAAAGCACATGGGACACCCCAAATTCCCTGATGCTTCAGTTCTAGAGATGCGTTAGAACCGTGATGGTCAGCCCTCGGCCACCGCTGAAAGGAGAATTTCAAGACAGTCCACATCCATCCTGAACTTAAGGGGGCTGGGTGGACCCAAAAAAGGGGTAGGAGTCCATGGGTACTGAACACTGTTTGCTGCACTGCCGAACCCAGTCAGAGTCCCCACGAGTTGATGCTCTTTTCATTTGCCTTTCTTCCTTGTCTTTTACCTCACAGCTACCCTGTCTCCAAAGCCCGTTGCTGTTTGATGCATATTTCTTGCTTCTATCCATTTTTCAGTTCCCACAGCCAAGTGTCTCATTATTTCTACCTCAGTAATCTACTTCTCCCTCCAGCATCACTTTCTACACTCAGTCCTGTATGCCTCTTCCAAAGTAATTTTTTTCTGCCAGCTAATTTGGTGCTGTCAGTTTTCATCAAAAGTCTATGATGGTTGACCATTACCATCGCTGGCGCTCCATGTCATGGCCATTTATCAAGCTGGCTGAGCTACACCATCCATCCGCCTGACATTCCCGGTCTGCATAACACAGCAAGTGTTGCTCTGCTAACCTGTGGGGTACCGCAGCCCGGCTGTCACTCGCACCTCTGCCTCTTGCCCTTTGTTCCTTCATTAGAGTCCCTCTTCCCAGGTCTCATAGGATTTTCCTCCAAGACTTTTACAAATGATGCGCGCTTTCCAATAGTGTGTGAGGTTTAGCAATATAATCACTGAGTATTTTGTGTTCTGTTTTTCTAGTGTGTGTACACACAAATGCACACTCACACTTTACAGATGGTGGCGTGACATAGGAAGATTATGGTCTTGGTCACTGACTTTGTGACTTTTTACAATTTTTAAAACCTATCTAAGCCTCAGTTTTCTAACCTGTAAAATGAGGGTGGTAAAATCTACCTGAGAGAGTTGTTACAAAGATGAGGGAAAAGAATGTATTCAGAATGCCTAGTATAGTGTCTGACAAATACTAGATCCTTCAGAGATGGTCACTTTTATTATTAATCTAGATCATATGTTTTAATTCATTAAGGGGGAAAAGGGAAATGGTTCTTATTCTACACTACATTAAACTACGTATCTATTTTTCTATCTCTAGGTTGAATATGTTTCAGGAAAAGTTTTTTTTACTACCTGCTCTGACTTGAATATGCTGAAAAAATTAAAATCCGCAGAAAGATTATTTTTACTGATTAAAAAACAGTTTCCGTTTAATGTTTCTTCTGTAAATAAAGGTACAGTATATTATACCTATTGCTTTTATCCACACAATATATTGTACCCCAGAGTTTCCTGCTTGACAATTAATAAGTAGCCATTTGACATCTGTAAGATTCATTCCTACCTGTGGAACCATTGGTTATATATTTCTCTATATTTTCTGAATGTTATCACCTGTGTCTCCTCTCTTTGCGATTCACTGCCTGTCCTACTGAGATCTCCATGCCCTGAGTCACACTTCATTTCTAGAATTCTGATTGTACACCTTCTCTACAGATGTGTATGGTCAGTTGCATTTATTTAGATAGAGGACATCTAATAACCCAAAATGTATTGTCTGGATAAATCAGTCAAAACTATCGCCTTGTAAATTTAACTAATGAGCAATATAAGTGGAAAAATACTGTCTAGTAAAATTGCCTGTATTGGGAACCTAAAATACTTGAATAAAATTTTAGCCTTTTGTAAAGCATTACAGTTAAAGGGGGCTTAAGAGATTTTCTGTTTTTGTAATATGTGGCTAAAATAATTTAAGAATCTTGATAAAAGCAACAAAGTCCAGACACTGCTGGATTAAACATTGCCTTAAGCTTCATTTTGATTGCTGATTCTGCCCAAGAGATCATGTAGTGTGTAGTCTGTAATAAATTGTATGAAGAAAGTTACAAAAGGCAGGAAATTAAGACAAGGCAGAAAAAATTATTTTAAAACAAATACTAAGACATTATACTGTGGGGTCAATATAATTTCATCCCAATATTCCACACACATTATTAGAGAAATATAGAGTAATTACTCTTGGGTCTTCTTGATAACCCTTGTTCATCCAGAAAAGATTACATCCTGTTCATTATGCTGGCAGTCCCTAAGTTATGAACGGGTTCTGCACCCGAGGCGTTACTTTGTGGAAACTCCTTTCATGGTGTGCACTGGTATGGTATGGTCTAAAATAGCTCAAAATTCAGTTCCTCTGTTTCTGAGACCTGTGTTTTGTAATTTATGTTTTATAAGAATTTTAAAATAGTTTTGATATTTAGTATGGAATATGAAAATGAACCTTATTTTGCACATTATTCTTATATTAAATGATACAAATTTCAGATGAAAGTGAAGTAATTAATTAAAAAACATAAAAATAAAGATAATGGAATTTGGGGGTCATGAATATAATAGACTGTCTTTAAAGTTTCAATATAAGATAAACTGAGATTTTATTTATTTAGGAAAAATATATAATGAAATGCAAAGACTTATAAATGATGATCCTGAGAGTTGGTTGAACACCATTTCAATTTGGAAAAATCTTCTTGAACTTGATGCAAAAAAGAAAAGACTTTCTCAAAGAGATGCTAACCTACTAAAAAGAAAAATGGGAGAAAATGACACTGTTATCACTAAGAAATTAAAAGCAGAACAAATGCAAATGACACAAGAGAATAGCGAATGCCAGCTGGAAAAACAAGTAGAAGAGGAAATGCTGGCACAAGGAGATTTTCTCACTAACAGAGAAAAATTTCAACTAGAAGAACATCAGAATGAAGCAGTGGAAGCCGCTGGCACCCCCAGCCAGAGTGACTTGACTTTCAGAGTGTCTTGTCGCTGCAGTGGAGCTGTGGCAAAGACCTTTTCTGCACAGGTACGCTCACCTCCAAAGTGGGCTTTCACTCCCTGAAAACAATTAGCTACTCTTTAGATTTAAAATGAGATCAGAACCTTTCACAGAATAAATAATAAGGTTCAGGCAGATAACCAGGCCTTATATCATATAATTAAATCTCTTTAAAAATGCATTTTCCATTTTAACTTTACCTCAGATGCTTAATAGGAATAGTATGCCATTCCATGTACTTATCTCCTTTTACTTTCTCCCCAAAAGTTTTCTTAAGCTTACAGGTATCATTTGCATTTAGAGAACCCTGACATTTGGGTTCTCCTTAGTTCAGTTCTGTGTGTATTGAGTGATTGCTCTGCATCAGGCCTTGCGTGTGTGGTTGCCACTAGAACCCAGACTGCAAATACGTAAGTGCACTCAAGGTCTCGGCCATCTAGGGGAGGGTGAACACTGCAAGCAGGTTCCTTCAAGAAACTGTTGTCAGTTGACCCCTATGAAGGTCAGTGATAGAAAAAGCATAGGTGTGAGTTCTTTGGCCAACCTTAAAATCGGACCCTAAAGTTTGAGGCTAATACTACTGATCTGGTCATTTTAAAGCATATCGGCTTAGAGCAGGTAAAACAGTTCATCTTTTTCAGCTTGCATCCATTTCCTGAAACCCAGAATGGCTCTATTTACCAGGTCACAATTTGGTTATTTCGTGTCTCTACAACTTACAAAAATAGAGATTATACATGAGTAGATGTTAATGCCATAGAATGTTTTGGAGGGAGGGAGTGAAGGGGTGAAAAAGGTAAAATGCAGCCTATTGCCTTGAATAGAAAGCTTTGTAGTATAATATTTTAATACTATAATTTTAAATCCCCATCACATAGTCAGACTTGGTTTTCCTACTAGCTGTGTTAGTTTCCACTTATATTTAAACTTAAATTTTTATTTATAATATTCTTATCTTTTCTATAACTTGCTGCTTTTCCAGGAGGTAGGAAGAATAATTGGAATTGCTCTTATGAAACAATTTGGATGGAAAGCAGATTTGAGGGATCCAAATGTAGAGGTAATGAATGTTCATTTTATTTTCAATAAATGCTTATGATCTAATTCTTTAAAGACAATGTCAACTAATCTACTGTACTTTTCAATTTTGCTGTAGAGTTTCAAAAAGCCTGTCTTCATGGATCCAGCAGTCTGTTCTGTAGCAGTAGAACGGTGCAGAGAATTTTGCTAGTAGTTTTCAGTGTGAAAATGTCTCATCCAAATAAAATGTTTTGGAATGAAATTGTTTTGTCACAGTTGAGCTAAAAAGCAGTTATTATAAGGTTGCAGAGACGCTCTCTACAATCGTTGCAGTACATAACAAATCTCTGTAATAAAAGATTCTAGCAAATGTTTTAAAAACATGGAAAACAGAAAGACTGCACAAAATTCAATAATGTGTTAACAGTGGTTTTGTTAGAGTTGTAGGATGTGTTTTCTTTTTCTTGATTTTTTAAAGTTAATGAGGTTACACTGTTTTTAATTGGAACAAAACATAACATATGGGAAAATAAATGCTGGCTACCAAAAATATTATTCACTGTTTTTGAAGAACCATCTCATAAATTTGAATAGTTAGTTTAGTCATTTTCATAATTCATTAATTTGTTGTTGTATACCTTTAAATAGATTAATTGCTGGCCAAATCAGAACATTTAGTGTTATTTTTTAATTCTTTATGTGATATTTTTCAGTTTTAAAAAGTAATGCCTGGTGTATATCTTTTATTCCTGTCGTGCAAATTACTTTGACCTCAAGAACGTCTTGACATCGGGCGTCTGCCTTCCGTCTCCCCCTCTGCTCCCTGGTTTCCTCCTTGTCCTCTCCCTTCGATTATCTCCCTGTCTCAGAATTACCATTTTCCATAGTTCAGCTCAGAAATAAGTATAGCTAATTTAATTCCTATCAGCCATTTAATGCAATCAATGGTAGCTATTATTGGTAGAAACGACCAACATAAAACAAAACTGGCAACATGAAAAGCAGAGGACTTCAAGCCAAAATGGAGGCATAGGTAGATACATTGTGCCTCCTTGCACAACCGAAATGACAACAAATTTAACAACCAGAACTGCCAGAAAATCACACTGTATGGAAGTCCAACAACCAATAAGTTAAAGAAGAAACATTCATCCAGACCGGTAGGAGAGGCGGATATGGGCAGCTGGGGTGGAGAGGACCCCACATACAGCGCCATAATTCATCAATGTTGACCCATTCTGGCGAATACCTAACGTTCTGCCTCTTACCACATAACAGGTGCACCAACACACACACACACACACACACACACACACAAAATGGCCCAAATGAAAGAACAGATCAAAGCTCCAGAAAAAAATACAAGTAAGTGATGAAGAGATAGCACCTATCGGATGCACAATTCAAAGCACTGGTAACCAGGATACTCACAGAGTTGGCTGAGTATGCTCGCAAAATAGAGGAAAAAGTGAAGGCTAAGAAAAGTGAATAAAGGAAAATGCATAGGGAGCCAACAGTGAGGGGGAGGAAACCGGGACTCAAATCAATGGTTTGGAGCAGACGGAAGAAATAAACATTCAACCTAAACAGAATGAAGACACAAGAATTCAAAAAAGTGAGGAAAGACTTAGGAACTTCCAGGACAACTTTAAACATTCCAGTATCCAAATCATAGGAGTGCCAGAAGGAGAAAAGGAAGCCAAGAAATTGAAAAACTTACTTGAAAAAAAATAATGAAGGAGAACTTCCCCAATCTGGAAAAGAAAATAGATTTCCAGGAAGTCCAAAAGCTCAGAGTCCCAAAAAAGTTGGACCCAAGGAAGCACACACCAAGGCACATCATAACTGCATTACTCAAGATCAAAGATAAGGAGAGAATCTTAAAAACAGCAAGAGAAAAGGAGACACCTACAAAGGAGTTTCCATAAGACTGTCAGCTAATTTCTCAAAAGAAACCTTGCAGGCAAGAAGGGGCTGGAAAGAAGTATTCAAAGTCATGAAAGGCAAGGACCTTTATCCAAGATTACTCTATCCAACAAAGCTATCATTTAGAATGGAAGGGCAGATAAGTGCTTCCCAGATAAGGTCAAGTAAAAGGAGTTCATCATCACCATGCCCTTATTATATGAAATGTTCAAGGGACTTATCTAAGAAAAAGAAGAAGATCAAAAATATGAATGGTAAAATGACTACAAACTCACAACAATCAACAACCAAACCTAAAAAAAAACAAAAACCCTCTAAGCAAACAATTAGAACAGGAACAGAATCACAGAAATGGAGATCACAAGAGGGTTATCCGTGAGGAGGGGGAGGGAGGAGAATGGGGGAAAAGTTACAGGGAATAAGGAGCATAAATGGCAGGTACAAAATAGACAGGGGGAGGTTAAGAATAGTTTAGGAAATGGAGAAGCCAAATAACTTATATGTGCAACCCATGGACATGAACTAAGGGGTGGGGGGAAGCTGATGGGAGGGGGTGTGCAGACCAGAGAGGATTAAAGGGGGGAGTGGGACAACTGTAATAGCATAATCAAGAAAATATATTTTAAAATATGAAACTCACCATTAAAATATAATAATAAAATCACACAGTAAAATTTGTGACCAAAATTGACAGAAAAATCAAATCTTAAGAAATTTTATTCTGCAAAGTAACAGAAAAATTTATAGGAGGAGAAGCTGTTCTTAATAACATTTGATATATAAAAATGTCAATATATCTTTAGTATAAGTTTGAAATAGAAGAGAATCACAATAAATACCTTTGCTGAAGTTGAATAATATAAAAAATTGGAAGCTTTAGCTCTGATGATCAAGGAATTAAATTGACTAAAGGGAATTCATCCCAGATCACTTTTCTTGATGAAAATTTATCAATACTGGAATAGCCCTGATTAAACTACATATATGAAAAGAAACCTTGGGGTGAAAGTGTTGGGGTTCAAATGCTCCTGAGGTCAAACAACAGAATTAGAATATTCCATAAACTTCATCAGACTACAAAAGTAAGATTCTGACTTTTGTAATTTTGGGCTACTCTTTATAACCAGACGTGCAAGTCCTCTTTATGGTAGTAAAGATAACAGAGAGGAGGAAGCTCACCTAAGATAGTAGAGAGAGAAGGTCACGCTTGTTCCAATATATTTGGCCTGAAGAGAGTTTTCTGTTACACTAAAAGCGTGTAGCCTTTGATAGGCCTGTGTGGCCTCAACTCTTATTTGAGGTTAAAATTAGGGGGGATTTAGGAAGTCTTCCCTAATCCCAATGCTGAAAAGTCTGATCCAGTTACGATAATTCAGAGAATCTTTGGGAAGAAAATTAATCTTGAATTCTTCATAACATGAATCTCCATATAATTTGTATTCCAAATTAACCTCAAATTTTTCTATGAAATGTACTTAAAACTTACTGCACCTCATCTCAAGAAAAATATTATGGCCCTGACTGGTGTGGCTCAGTGGGCTAAGCACAGGCCTGCGAACCAAAGCATCACCGGTTTGATTCCCAGTCAGGGCACATGTCTGGGTTGCAGGCCGTATCCTCAGTATGGAGTATGCTAGAGGCAACCACATATTGATGTCTCTCTCCCTCTCTTTCTCCCTCCCTTCCCCGTCTCTCTAAAATAAATAAATAAAATCTTAAAAAAGAAAAATATTATGGAACATTTTTCCATAAATCACATAAGGCCTTGTTTTGGTTCAAAATGGAAGTTTTCAAATTATCAATAATTTGGCAATGCATTTCCTGTTCCATTTTAACTTATGTATTTGTTCTTTCAGATCTTTATACATCTAAATGACGTTTACTCTGTCGTGGGAATTCCTGTGTTCAGGTATATATTATATTCCAAGCTTCAGATTTGTCCCTCAGGAGAGTTTGTGAAAGTAAGAACTTTATACTCTGCATTTCCAGTGTGAAACATTGATATAACAGAGGGGCTAAAGGCAAAGCATTCGAATTCTTTCCTTTAGCCAGTAAAGCGTTTTCATGAAGCTTAGTGCATGTGATTTGATCTGACCAGTTAAAGCTATGAAAGATTTTATCATAGTAATCCACTGACTATATGATTCAAACTTAAAATTATATCTAATTGTTTCTCTTATTAAGTGGTTCTTCACCAGCCCATATTTAAGCTGAAATTTTTAGTCTGTTGGCATCTTAGAATTTTAATTAAAATAGAAAAAACAACGTAATTCTTAAAATTCATCTGGAACATTAACTGTGTACAGCGATGCCACACTATACACATATAGCATAGTGGATAAGAACTATGGACTTCATTTCTGCCTTCTGAACAGATTAACTGTAAATATCAGTAGATTATCATATTTCTCCACTGTACAATCAAGAAAATAATACTGCCTTCTTCATTGCTTTGTGGGTGGGCTTAAATGAGATAACCTACATGAAAATGGTTGGTACTATTTCTAGGACACAGCAAGTGTTGAATAAATTTCAACTGCTTTATTTCTGAAACAGATCAGCAACTAGAGAGGAAAAAGAGAAACATTTATTAGACTAGGATTAATTTATTCAATTAATTTCTGTTGAAACACCTAATGAATACTTAGTATATGCTAAACATTACATTAGACATTCAAGGGGAAGAAGATGGATATTAAAGTCAAGGAATTCAGTTTGGTGGTGGAACAGATAGGGGATAAATGCTTGACTAGAGTCAGAAAGGGGGACCTGTCTCTGGTGGAAGATGGTAAGCAAAAGACATGGAGGGGAATCACTTAAGTGGAGAATGGAGGAGTATCACACTGAGAACACTAGGAAGGGTTCCTCCAATGGTCCAGAGAAGGAAAGGACCTCACAAGCAAGGATTTGCATGTGGAAAAGCACGGAGGTATGAGGAAACTTGATTTATGTGGGGACAGCAAGCAGTTTCAGTGGAGATGGGGCATGGCATACACAGAGTGGCAGAAAATGAGACCCAACAATTAGAAGCAAGTCATGAAGTGTCTTGTAAGCTGTGCTGAACAACTTGGATCTTATTTGAAGCAGCAGAGTGATGTGATCAGATTTGTGATTTTTGAGATATTGCCAAGGAAATTATATCCCTGGTGTCACTCACTGAGGAAATGTAGGGAAGGCAGTGTGTTCAGTGAGCAGTGTCTGAGTAGATATTTCAAGTTACGGCTCAGGAGTTGAGGTGACAAGTCTAGGCTGGACATGTAGATTAGGGTACCCTGTATGCAGATGGGAAGTAGCCCAAGAAAATGAAGAACAGTATTGAGACATGAAATACAGTGGAAGGGGTGTGCTCAGTTTACACCTGCTGAATTTGCAGTAGTCTAGGTAGGTAAAAAGTGTGCAAACACACAGTTAAAAATAAAGATCTTGCCCTGGCTGGTGAAGCTCAGTGATTGAGTGCAGGACTGCAAACCAAAGGGTCACCAGTTTGATTCCCAGTCAGGGCACATGGCTGGGTTGTGGGCCAGGTCCCCAGTAGCAGGCACATGAGAGACAACCACACATTGATGTTTCTCTCCTTCTCTTTCTCCCTCCCTTCCCTTCTCTCTAAAAATAAACAAATAATATCTTTAAAAATAAACATCTCAGATTCAGATGACAAGTCTCAGCTAGAAATGTCGATGAGTGTCTTTGTCTTAATAGCAGATGGTGTGTAAGAGAATAAAGAAGAAATGCATATATGTGGAGAAGGGGATCAAAACCACATTTATTTTCATATTATGTAAAAGTCAACTCAAAATCAGATTAAACACATTAGCCAGATTCTATGAAAGTAGAGAAATATTTTTATTATCAAGGAGGTTTTCTTTTTAAGGTTTTATTTATTTATTTTTACAAGAGGGAAGGGAAGGAGAAAGAGAGGGAGAGAAACATCAATGTGTGGTTGCCTCTTGTATGTCCCATACTGGAGACCTGGCCTGCAACCCAGGCATGTGCCCTGACTGGGAATCGAACCAGTGACCCTTTGGATCACAGTCCTGTGCTCAATCCACTGAGCCACACCAGCCAGGGCTCAAGGAGTTCATTTCTGAAAAATTTTTTCTCCTAAATAATTTTATTAGGTTGATACAATGGGCCCCTTTGTTGAAGTAAAAGCAGGCCATTTGTGCAGGTTTATGAAAAATAACACATTCACTTTAGTCACATGTTGATAGGACTGGCTTCCATACATAAAACTTCTGTTGGTCAAAATATACATATAATTGTCAAAATTTTCAAAGGTTATCTATATAAATCTCTGATACTAAAAAAGACACTTAGCAATAATATATGGACAAAGACAGTTTTCCATACCAAGTCTCTTATTTTGGTGCTAAGAATGAAAAATAATCTCTAAATTCTGGTTTTAACTAATGTGTTTTATAGCAAGACACAATGTGTTTTTGCCAAGAGTAGCCTGTAGTATCAAAACTTATTGATCAAAATATTTCTAGTCATTCCACCTGCAAAGTTTATATCCAAGATCTAAATCTATTCTATGAATATAGTACAACTGAATATGAATTATTATTATCTTTTAATCTTCACCTGAGGATGTTTTTTTCTTATTGATTTAGATAGAGAAGGAGGGAGAGAAACATTGATCAGTTGCCTCCCATACGCTGCCCAGCTGGGGATCAAACCCGCAAGCTAGGTGTGTGCCCTGACCTGGAGTGGAACCCGTAACTTTTTGGTGTAGGGGATGTTTCTCCAACCAACCAAGCCCCCTGGCCAGGGCTGCAATGTGAGTTATTTTTTGAAAACCCTTTAATTAATCAAACTGCCATAGGTTTACCATGCAGAGCTTCCTCATTGTAACAGTACATATACAATTATACTGTTTTATTTGAAAGGGACTTCATCTAATTATAAGATTTTCAGAGGTTTAAAGTAAATACACAAAAAACAAGGTAACAAAATCAAAGATGAGAAACAGTGAGGAGAGAGACAGGGTTTGGAGAACACTGTGACTTTGAATGATGTTCAGAGAGGAGCCCTCTTAGTGGGTTGGAAGCAAGCCTGCCCCCAAAGCAACCCAGCAGTAATTTTCGAAATCATGTCTTCATCTCTTAGCAACCAATTATGTAAATGAAATAGAAAAGTACATTGACATTTTTAAGGGAATGCTCATCCATTGCCTTAGACACGGAGAAATAATCTCTTAAACTTTTCTACCAAATCCGGAAACACCGACAGTAGCACTGATGAGGTGGGGGTGAGTGTGAAGGCATACGGACTTGACGGAGACCAGGGGACACATCTGGGAGCGGGCTGCTTCGGGGCGAACAATGCAATGTCATGCTTCATTTCCTCTCAGCAGAAAGATGCAAATGAGCAAACAGCATACTTGCACAAGGGACTTTTTATAGCAAACATATTTCACGGGTTAGCATCCATCCAGTCCTTCCTCCTACACTGCATCTCTGTCACAAAGCAGCATGTTCTTCTCGATGACTCCAGACCAGCAAACGAAGGGTCTTTTCGATGTGGGAAAACAGGGAAGTATTTAAACACTTGTTTAAAATTTCCCTCATGTGTGATTAAGTTGTATAAGTTAAACACAGAAGGGTTTAAATTTCCATCATTTAAAAGTTTTACCTTTCTAAAGTACCGTTCTACCTGATTACACAAGGTGCCAAGTACAGAAGGTATTTTTATAAGGTTAAGTACGCCCAGCTTAGGGAATATTCAGTGTGTGTTGTATGAACATGATAAGGTGATTCACAGGTATGGGCAGGCTACTCACTTCTGTCTACTTCAGGTTCTTCTTTAATGTAGAGTGACGGTGGTTGTGTCATCAGGTCCCCCTTTCTCTGCAGGGTTCCCTTGGCCAGCCGGGCTTACATCAGGACGGCGGGGCTGCGGTCTACCATCGCGTGGGCGATGGCCTCCCTCGCTGAAATTAAGGCAAGGAGAACGTTCCTGTTACGATGATAGTGAGGTCCTTTCCATAACTAGCTTACACAGGCTCTTGCTGTGGACATCTTGGTTGCTTGCTTTATTTTTTTTCTCTCTTCCCCTTTTCTTTTATCATTTTCTCTTGCTGTTTTTTGTTGCTGCTGTTGTTGCCATTACCCTTATGAAGTTCTGCGGTGATGTTTTTTTTATATATTGTTGGACTCCTGAGAGCATTTTGCCTATGAAAAGCTAAAAGGGTAGCCACATTTTATTCTTTCTAATGTTTTGTGTCGCAGTCACATGGCCTGTAAAGCCCCTGCTTCTTAAAATTTAACTTTTTTCCTGTGACCAAGATCTTGATTATTTTTTGGAAATGTTCCAGGGGCATAAGAAAAAACTTGTATTTTGTAGTCAGTGTCTTCTGTATTCTTTACTTACTATTTTACTATTTGCTTAGTTTTGAAAGGCATTTGAAATATCACTGATGTTTTTTATCAGCTGCCTTATTCAGCCGCTCTGTAGTTTCCTACATACACACGCGTCTGCTACTGCTTCGTCCTGAGTGGTGCCTTAAATTAGTACATGCGTTCTCTTTGCCTGGGATAGTGAGTTAAAACCTAAATTTCACCATGTGTTCTTAATATTTGCACTCCTTTCTTTTTCTTTGCATTTGCCTAATATTTCTGGAACCTCCATTATTGCCAGCTTTGTTTTCAACGCACTTTCTGACAAGCACACGGCTCTGTTTGTGTCCCACTCTGATGGTCCCAGGCTTCCGGAGAAAGATTTCAGGACTCTGACACACACCTGGCTGTGTTTCTCCTGGTTTACTCTGTTTCCCACTTCTCACAGTCTACTCTTTTCATTTCTGCTAGTCTGACCAAGTTACTTTGTAATCATTTCCTTTTTCTCCCTGAGGTTGGAGATTGTACCTTATTGTCCCAGCCCATGAATGGTTCCCTTTCCCAGCTCCCTCAATAGAACACACGGGACCCTACTGTTACTTTACAACCAGAGATCTGCTTCTTCCTCTGACGAGACAGTTTTTACTGCCAAGACACTCATCTCATCTTCCCCTTCTTCCCTGTCATAAGATGAGACCCCTAGGCACTTTTCCTCTCCTCCTGACCCACCATTACTCCTCCTGCAGTGAGACCTTAGAAACATTCTATCCTTTCACTCCCAACCCCCAACTACTACATTGACCTAAATCATTGATCATGTATCACATTTCCCTTAAGGTGTGTCTTGTCTGTTTCCACAGTTCTTATTTAACACTTGTATTACCAGCCTGCCCTTAATCACCGATAGAATGGTGTACAGCGAATACATTTCTATGCAAGCACGCAAGGGTGTGCTGTGCTGCAGAGGGTGTCAGTCCTCGCCGTGGGTTCACATTGTGTTTCCCCAGGAAGGGCCCCTGCTCTGGTCTGCTTGTTGCTGGGTTACAGTCCTCCCGTGAGTATTTTCCTCGCATGCAGTATTTTAGTAGCACACTATCGGAATTTCTGCCATCCTCGAGTCTCTTCCTTTCATCCCGGACTTGTCCATCTTGGCGGGAGTTGCACTTCTTTTCTCTCAGCTGTCGGTGTGTGCTGTCCCGCTGTCTGTTAGCTGCCAGTGTGAGAGCCGAGTTCTCTGTGCCAGAGTGATTTTCTTTTCCTTTGTCGCCACCTCGTTCTTTCTGCTCAGAAACTGTAAGACTTTTGTCTTTAGTCCTGTAAGGGTCAGGACTGTTACCAGAATATGCATGTATGTCTTTTCTGTTCTGCTCATAACTCGGGGAGTCTCCACCACTTGCTGACTGGGAAACTTTGGTCAAGACACTTAACATCTTTGTGCCTCAGTTTCCCATTTGCAAGATGAAAAGAATAATTTCATAAGGTCATGTGAGAATTGAATGAATTAGCATTTATCAAGTGATTGGAACAGTGCCTGCCATTAGAAAGTGTATAATATTAATGACTGCTATAGTAATAATTATAGTTATAATAATTATTTGGACTCTCTAATGATTTTAAATTTTTATTATTTTATTTATTATTTTTTTTTATTATTTTTATTATTTTTAATTTTTTATTTATTATTATTTCTCTAGCTCAGCCACTTTTTCTTATTATTTAATTATTATTACCTCAACTGCTTTGCATTAGAGACTTGAACCTAAAACTACTCTTTTTTCTACTTCTGAAATTCTCTCTCTATCTCTCTCCCTCTCTGGACACTTTGGTCCATTCCATTAGGTACCCTCTGGCGGAGGGAAACCTGACTGTCCACTGAGCACTCTGCTTCCTCTGTAGACAAATCAAAGGACTACTGGGCCTGGAGGTGGGGTAGGTGTACTGCTTGCTCCTCATTGTTCCTGCTGCCCCAAACCTCTCAGTGTCTTTGAAGCACATGCCATCAGATCATTGCAGTCATATGCAGACCTCTTCCTATCATTCCTATAAGAATATAGGCCATTATTCCTGTTGTGAGACTTTATGGTCTCACTGTCCACTCCATAACCTGACCCTGCAAAGTTTCAGCTTCCTTACCTCTAATGACCTGCCCTAGGCACATCCTGGACCTTACCATACTCAGAAGGGAATGCCTCCCAAAAATCTCACTTTCACGAAGCCTGCTGTTCAACACCTTCTCTCCTGTTCATATCCTCCAACACCCTAAGACAATTCAGTAGCCCCTTGGGACCTCCAGCCTTTGACCCTACCACTGCCCAATACTCATCAGCTGTCCTCATCCCTCCCTCACAGTGTGGATTTTATTTCCTGCCATTGCAGTTGTTTCCTTGCCCACACTTCTAACTCTCTTGATTCTTATTTGACATAAATATTCACCATGTTCTCACCAAATTTGCCAGCGTACTGGAATCTGTGCCCACTCACGTTGCTTTATTGCCGTTCCAACACGTGAATTGCCCTTGCTGCACTCCACTGCTTGTGGACTGGGTTCCAGTCCCTCTTACCTACCCACTGACTTTCTACTGGGCCATTCTTACCAGCAGGTACACTTGCTGTAACATCTTGCAACTTAAAAAAAAATAACCTTCTCCTGAAGCCACATGCTCATCCAGCTACCACCCCCATTTTTTGTTTCCTTGTACAGAAAAACTTTTGAAACTGGTTGCCCACACTTGCCGTTCCAACCTCTCTTCTTCCCCCCCTCACTTGCGCCCACTCCCTTCAGGTTTCCATCAGCAGTGCTCCACTGAAACTGCTCGTCTCACACTGACCCGTCAGCACTTCGCCACCAGCAGCACCCTCCTTCTCGAAATGGTTTTGTCCACTTTGTCTTGGGAACATTACAGTGGGTTCTCCCCCTACTTGAGCATGTGCAACGTTCAGCATGCATTTCTGAAAGGTCATCTACCAAATGTCTGTACTTACGAAATCATCTGGGTCTGACCCATAGACTATCTTCTGTTTTAACTTCTCTCACTTCTGTGTGCCTCATCTGGTTCTGGTGCCTTAAATACCCTTCGTAGACTGACACTGACTGCTCCCACATTTACCCTGTAGCCCGAACCTGCCCTCTGAACTCCAGACTCCTGTGGCTCACGTGGTCTCCATAGGTGGTCCAGGAGGTATCTCACAATTACCACGTCCAGAACTATACTCTTGTCCCCTTTGAAGCTTCTCCTCCCGAAGTCTTCCGATCTCACTAACGGGCACCTCTGCTCTTCCAGTTCTCAGGTCAGAAGCTTTATGCCTCTCAGGCTGCTGCCGTTCTTTAGCACTCCATGTCCAGTCCACCTGTTGGCTCCGACTTTCAAATATATCTGGAATCCAACCACCTCTCACCACTTCCACCAGTGCCACTCTTAATTTAAGCTACTGTCATCTCCTGGATCCCTAAGTAGCCGGCTTGCCTGCCCGCCTCTCTGACGCCACCCTGCACGTTCCCTCTCGCTCGCTGTGCTTCGGCCTGTCCTGCCCAATCCTTGCACAGGCCAAGCATATGCTTGCCTTGGAGCATTAACTACCTGAAATTCCTAAAGTGTACACAGGAACCTGTACTCTTAAAATACTCGTTCCTCAAGGTTTATGTTTCTTTTATAATACCTTATTACAGTAGACTCAATAGTACCAACTCAATATTTCTGTCCACAGGCTGGTGCGTTGGTGTTAGATCCAATGTGTGGACTCGGAACAATACTTCTGGAAGCTGCTAAAGAATGGCCGGTAAGTTCTAAACTTTGGTAAAATAAGAAATATATTTACTTTAATTGGTGTATGTATGTTTACTTGCCAATTATTTACAAGTAGGTTGCCTTTGGGGGGCTATTATTTTAATTATCTGAGTCACTATTTTCTACTGTGAAATGGCTTATTAAGGGCTAATTAAATTGCTATGTTTTTTAATGCATAATAAATTTAGCACAATGTAATTCCAATGATTAGTCATGACAGATTATGCTAATCCCCAAATTCTGTAGTCATTTGTAACTGTAAAATATTTTAATAGATTTTAAATTTTTAACAAAAATGTTTGCTGTTGAATATCGTTTTAAAGAAATCCTGTGAATTCGCTGCAGCCTGGATCAACACGTCTGTTGACTGCACTTCCCTCACCTGAGAAAGTGGCAGTAGGTTTTCTCAGCTACAGAAAATATCTGAGAGTTTATTCATACCTAAAACACGAACTTCGTTCCTCGTAGGACGCACACTATGTGGGCGCCGACGTCAGCGATGCACAGCTGCGAGGTGCGCGTGACAATCTGGAAGCCGCGGGCCTGGAGGGTAAAATCGCGTTGCTTAAAGTCTCTGTCGTAGGTAAGACGTGAAAAATGCAGATATTTGGAAAAATGAACTTACGTAAATATCTTTAGAATTATAATATAAAATAAGACTCACTTTCCATAAATAGTGAGTATTTTATACCTTGTACTCTATTAGTGAGGCTAATACTCAGTTTATTTCCAATATTATAATTGTAATTTTTTTATTTTTTGAAAGATTCATGATTGGGAACAACATTTATATAGTTTCCCTAAGCATTTAAGTCAGACCATGCTTTCTTAAGATCACTTCACACAGTGTTTATTTTCTTCACTAGTTTGGTTTTACCTTTGTTGATACCATGAATCCCTTGTTCAACATTGACAGGTGTACAGATGGCACACCTTTTTACTCTAGTAAGTGCGGGCATGGACTTTAGATTCAAAGAGACTGAGTATAAATTCTGGCTCCATCATCGTTTCTAAACTGCTTGTCCTTCAGCGAAGTACTGGACCTCTCTGCACTTTCTCGTCTGTAGTGTGAAGGTAGCACCTTCCCCCTGAAGCTGTGGTGAGGGTTTGTCCCAGGAGCACGCACTGTGTGGTACCAGACGCACCGCCTGAGAGACAGACCTGCAGGCATGGGGGTGTTCAGGGCACTAGCACACTCCTATCATGACTTGCATCTCTTCTCTGCAGAATCACCGCCTTTATTCTCTTTGTGTGCTTTTGTGACTTTAGTTTTTCTAATTTCATTAACATTCACTTTTTTTTTTTAAGATTTTACTTATTTATTTTTAGAGAAGGAAGGGAGAGGGGGAGAGAGAGAGAGAGAGAGAGAGAGAGAGAGAGAGAGAAACATCAATGTGCGGTTGCTGGGGAACATGGCCTGCAACCTAGGCATGTGCCCTGACTGGGAATCGAACCTGCAATGCCTGGCTCGCAGCCTGAGCTCAATCCACTGAGCTACGCCAGCCAGGGCTACATTCACTTTTATTTTATGATCCTTAACTCATGCAAAAGGAGATGGTTCTTTACCATAAAGAAATTACATGTGTTTCTTTGTAAAATATACGATTGTCAAAACATTATGCTGTATACCTTAAACCAATACAAAATAATATTGAAAGGAAACTATAACTGAAAAATAAATTGGAAAGAAAGATTGGCCATGAGTTGAACGTTTTTGGGGCTGGATAATGGAGGTTAATAGTACTATTCTCTTTACTTTTGTATATGTTTGAATTTTTTCTAATATTAAAATTTTTTAATATAAAATCTAGGGAAATTGATGTATTTATTCCTAACTTTTAATCATCATGAAAGTTTGGAACCAAATGGTATTATATTATAGGCTGTCTTAGGAAATGAAAAGCCATTAGGCTTTTTTATTTTAAATCTACTGATATAATTTTTTACTATCAGATGGAGCGCTATAATATTTACAGATTTGAGCAAAAGAAACAAATGTATAGTTAATTAAAATCACAAAACTATACGCAGATTAAAAAGGGAGAACATTTTCACTCCTTCCAATTAGACATTCTGTAGCCTGTCATACATTTCTTCAGTGAAAGAGTTATAGCAAGATTATTGGTAACAATTGCTTTGTTCTCAAGTGTCATTGGTTTCTACCCTTGTAGGAGTAAGGCTAGCTTGGTTTCAGTATCCCCGTGCTGGGCTGGTTACGTTTTCTTTTGATTAGTGTGAGTTTTCCTCTAATACCCTTCCTGACCCCAGTGTTTCAGCCAGGTGTCCTGTGGCCCATGCCATATTCTGCAAGGTGCATGAGGCTGTCAGGCTGCCTATGGGAGGGGGGGCAGAATAGGAAGCAAATGTGGGACACAGTGAGGTAGGTTTCTGTGAAATATGTGTAGGAAGTAGAGGATAAGAAACTTACCATAGGGAGTTAAGTGTTTTTGATACAATGCTTTGGCATTTATTGTATAGTGTGAATACTTTTTCATTGTTTAGTAACACTGCTATTCTGTAACATTTAGCAGCAGTATTTTTAAGTGCATATTTAATGAAAAAGTGAATACAATGATCCCTCACCTATCACGGGAGTTACGTTCCAGAGACCACCGCGATAGGTGAAAATCTGTGAAGTAGCGGCGTTATATTTATTTTATTATTTATATATATTTTTAAGGCTTTATAAACCCTTCCCATACTCCTATAAACCTTTCCCACTCTCTTATTAACTTTTCCCACACTCTTATAAACACTTCATATGCTCTTAAATACTTTCTACACTCTTAAGCCTATGTAATTTTAACAACATATAAATTCTCTATGGGTACTCACAGTGAAGTACAGTCTCCCTCGCTATATCGTGGTTCACTTTAAAAAACCCGCAATACAGTGAACCACAATAAGTGAACTGTGGTACAGTGAGGGACGACTGTACAGTAAGTGTTCACTTAATGTTGATGGGCTCTTGGAACTATAGCAGAATGATGTATAATAAAAGCAATTTTACCACAGGTTAATTGATGTAAGCAAGAGTCAGGTTTCTGCAGCATCTCATCTGCTTTATAACAAAATGATACTCCATGAAATAACCTCATTCGAGTGTCTGCTGCACTGAGTTTTCATTGCTCAGGAAAGCTGATGATGAACACATCTTGAGTAGAATGTTGACATCTACCATCCACTGTGAGGGCTGTGGTGACATCACTGACCAGACAAAGCAGATCTCCCTGTAGAAGCATCTAGCATTTACTTTAAAGCAGACTGGTTATTTTAAGGACAAGAGCCCAAAGCCAGCTACTTCTCATGTGGCTGAGGAAAATGCACTTAAACGGTGCCCTGGGAAGCATGACTTTTTATTTAAGTCAAATGACTACTCTTCAATGAATTTTGCTCTTTTCTTTTTTTTTTTTTTTTTGAAATTTTGAGAAAGCCATTTATAGATGTCTACAACTACATGCAGGCTTGAGAAGGATAAAGAGATTCTTAGGAAAGCATTCCCTATTCAATCTTTGTGTACCTTCTTAAATTCTGAAGTTCATGTTTCACAGAAACTCTATGATAACTATAAAAGAAAACATTAAGCAAAAGCTCAAAAATAGCCCTGGCTGGTGTAGCTCAGTGGATTGAGCTCGGGCTGCAAACCAAGGGGTTGCCAGTTCGATTCCCACTCAGGACACATGCCTGGATTGTGGGCCAGGTCCCTGGTACAGGTCCCTGGTACAGGGCATGCGAGAGGCAACCACAAAATGATAATTCTCTCCCTTTCATTCTCCTTCTCTTCACCCGTCTCTAAAAATGAATAAATAAAATCTTAAAAAAAAAACTCAAAAATACATTCAAATTTTAAAAGTCTTAAGTATTTGTCACCTATTAGTATCACCTTTATAGATTTAGTAAAAGATAGTTTTCCTGTGACCGCTGATCACTTACATACCATTGCCTGTGATAGCTGCATGAAATCAAGGGGCCTTGAAGAAGCATACTTGTGTGTCACATTGTAAAACACATAAGAATTTGGTACTTACTCTTGGTGCCTTTGGGCAGAGGCTGTCTGCAGGAAGATGCTGTCCCTTCCTGCAGTGGCAGCCGTGGAGATGAGGACGAGGTGCTGTGTGTGACAGCCAATGCAGGCCACAATGGACAGCAAAAGCTTAAAGGGGGCCCGTGGGGGGCTGCAGTTCAGACCAGGCAGAGGTTCTGGAGAGGACGTGCAGCGGCCCCAATAAGAAGCATGGGCAGTGACAGGACGCTATGGCAGGGCAGCGCCCAGAGAAGCCGTATGCCGCCCACATTCCGCAGATCCACATGGAAGCTGCGGTGGCAGCTGTGCAAGGACAGGTTCGCCACATTCAAGCACATCCCCACGTTTGGAGTAACTTCATTCAGACCAGCAAAAGAGGACAAGTAATCAACATGCACAAGGCGAGTTAAGTGGTCACTGTGGCATCGCGTACACCAGCCCTGACCTCATAATACCTGATGTCCTGCTGTTGGCCTGGCCAGCTGTCAGCTGTGCAGTCTGTGCTGGACATGACCGACACACCCAGGTACGGGGACTCAAGTCGGCCAAGAGCTTGGAGCTGACCAGGCTGCTTCCCTTTAAGGTTCGTGCAGTTATCCATCAACACTTGTGAGAAAAAAACAGCTCCACTTGAAGCTTGCCACTGGCTGTGCTTTTTGCCTACAATTATGCCCCCCTTCAGGTGCAAAAGGGATCTGTTTGCACATATGGAAGACCTGGTGTTCTTCCAGAGACCACCAGTGGAGGCTTACAGCAGTACCGGAGCAGCACCAGCTTGGGACAGAATGGACATCCCTGCATTGGGGACAGAGGACCGGGAGAGCCCAGCAGTTAATTTTTGCAGACTCTCAGAGAGGGGGCCCGAGTGCATCAACCTCTGGCACCTGTCAGGCTGCTTTCCTAGGCTGACTGGGGAAACACTGCATGTGGGAGGGCTCAGGCCAGATGAGCCACTATGTGGAGACCTGGACACTGGGGAGATCCTTAGTGCTTCTGAATACCCGAGGTCCCTTAGATGTCAGATCCTCTGACCCATACCCAATGTCATAATGCTGTCAACAGGCATGCTAATCGTCCATTCTGTTTGGGAACACTTACGTGCTACTGTGGACCCAGGCAGTCTGATCTCTTGCAGGACATTTTTAACTATGAGAAAGCCCTTTGTTTGAGCCAGGACCTGATTTTTGTATAAATCTGTGGCATTGCATTGTATAAAACAGTGGCATTGCAGCATGCTTTGCACACAGGTACACAATTTGTTGGTAGCTATTAGAATGTAAAAGGGGCATAGCTTTTTTCAATTCTCACCCAAGGATATGTTTATTGCTTTTAGAGAGAGAGGAAGTGGGAGGGAGAAACATCAATGTGAGAAACATCAATCAGTTGCCCTCCGTTCATGCCCCAACCGGCATTGAACCACAACCTAGGTGTGTGTTCTGACCTGGAAATGAACCTGCAAGCTTTGGTGTACGGGGTGAGGCTCCAACCAACTGAGCTGCCCAGCCAGGGTAAAACAGACATAGCTCTGACCAGCAGACCCCTTTAGAAATCTTGTGTAGATATACTAAGATGTGTATAAAATCAAAGCGTGGGGGTGGTCACTGGTGAACCACAGCAGCACTCTCCCTGGCACTGGAGCTGCCCAAGCAAAGCTGCAGTGACCCTTTGGGGGATGTGGGAGGGGGATCGCTGCATCCACTGGGAGACTGGACTTGGTGACCTCAAAGGTTCATCTGTTTATAAGCTCTTAAAGACAGGTGACAGCCTTTCTAGTGTTACTTTCTTTTCTAGTTCCCTCTGTCTCTCCTCTCCGCACAAGCCACGGAGCTCCATGGAGAAGGTGACCAACACCAGGGGTTGGCATCAGAAGTCTTCCCATGGTCGCTGAGTTATGGGGCCACCTCTCTTGCTTATGCTGGTGGGGAAGGAATCCAACAGCATGCTTCATACAAAAAAAAGCATAATTAGTAGGCACAAAATAGATGGGGAGAGATAAAAAAATGGTATAGGAAACAGGACTCAAAGAACTTAATGTACAACCCATGGACATGAATTAAGGGGGGGAATGCTGGAGGGTTGGGGGGTGTGGTGGAGTGGGGATAAAGGGGGAAAATTAGAAAAACTGTAACAGCATAGTCAAAAATACTTAAAAATAGATCTATATGTACAAAATTTTATAAATAACTGAAAAGAGAAATGAAAGCTACAGAATATAATTTTTGTAAGAGGTTCTTCTAGACAACATAATGTATTTCTTCTTGGTACTGGCAATTTTCTAGTCATGTAATATGTTTAGAGAATTGAATTTTCTGGTTAATTTAAAATTCTGCTTACTTATGTCATATTTTATCATACCTGAAAAACCAATTTCAAAGAATGGAATATAATTACTGTACCATTTATCTTCAGTAATTCTAAAAGCCTTTCAGAAACTTGTAATTTCTTAGAAATAATATTAGCCACCCTAAATTTTATTTAATATGCAAACATAATCCTGTGTACTTTAATTTTCTCATATTTAGATTACAAATACTTGAACTTACTGAATAGGATTCTCTAATTTCTATATTTCAGAATTGCCATTGCCTTCAGAAAGTGTCGATGTTGTTATTTCTGACATTCCATTTGGGAAAAAGTTTAAGTTAGGAAAAGACATCAAAAGCATTCTCCGAGAAATGGAAAGGTAAGGTGTTGAATTTATTTCCATAATTTTGAGCTATTGGACATTTAAACAAAATGTATCACAGCTCTCCAGTTTAGATTTTACTGCATTTTAGTAATTTCCTAGAGTTTTTGTAGCTTAATTTTCTAAGGTTTTAAATCAGAAATTTATCATTGAAATAAATAATTATTCCGTACCATCTTACACTATGTTTCATTCAGAAAAAAGTTGTTTTTTATTATTGCCTGAAATCTGTGTATCTGAAGTGGTGACCTACACATCAGTCACTGAGCTAGGTAATTTACATATTTACTTCTAATCAACAAAACCTGGCAGTCGGTGTGTTAATCCCCCACACCTCACAGACGGGATCTGGTGCCCAGAAAAATGAACTTTCTCGAGATCATGCAGCTACTACACAACAGAGCAGTCACAGAAGGACCGTTCAGTGACACAGGAAGGACAATGCCTTTACTGTTGATGGTGAAATGAAAGTGTGGAAGTGTTCTTCATGTTGTGGTTGCTAAGGTTGGCCTCTGGGAATGTAATTCAGAGAAAGTGTTTCTTTGAGAGGTTCAAACAGTAAGTCCCAAATCTGTATTTTTATGATCATTTAATGTATTAGAGTAAGGAGAGAACCTAGAACGCATAGAGGAATGAAAGGACTTGAATAAGTGCTCAGTTTTTATTAAATTGTTTCAGCTGAGCATTAGCTAGAGCAGAACAACGTAAGTGTTCAAGAGCCTGTGTATAAATCATGTCACCAATTGAAAAAGCGAATCATGTAGGCTGGGGTGGAGAGAATCATTGTCAAGCCTGACGTTCTGTAAGGAGAAGTAAGGCTTAATGGGAAGTCTTAGTTCAACTGAGAGTCATGTCACCTCATTCTTACCAACTGGGTGCTCCTAACTTCTTTTTGGAGTATCTCATTTCTAAGCAACTTGCTCTGTTAATGCAGTTACCAGCTCTTGAAATGTTACCTGAGATCTTTTTCTGGTCAACAGCTGTAATTTAGACACTTTCTGAGCTCCTGTACTCCCTTCTGCCTGGTGTCACATCCCCCACAAGCAGCTATTGCAACTCTGACTTCCTAGTAAAATTATTTCAGGAGCTTTTGAAAAACATTGATGCCCACTCCCCAGCTGATTCTTTTGTGCAACCAGAGTTAATAACCACAGGCTTTGCGTCTGACTAGGTAATAATAATTCACCAGCTGTACTCTTAAGTGAACTTACGGTGAGATACTAATATGTGTGAGTAGTGACTTACATTTAACTTTGATAGAACTTTCCAGAAACAACGGCTTAACCTAACTAACAACTGAATACTGCATATTTTAGGCATCTCCACAAATCAGTAGAGGGCAGGGTTTTGAGTACTCAGTCCTTATCAGCCTGACTTTCTCTCAGCTGGTTTTGGTTTTTCTAAGTAATTGAAAATGAGACAGTAATAGATATGACTGCCCTCACACTGTGGCAGTAAAGTTAAATATTTATCTAAGAATCAGGAAGATATTCAATATTTTCCACATCATTCAAGTGCCTCAGTAGGATCAGTTTAAAGTGTATGCAGTTGGACATAAGGAGCTTCTCCTGTGATCAAGCGCCCTTGCCTCCTGCCCACAGCCATTATGTGTGGCTCGACTGTCTGTGGTTTGAGGTTTTATGTGCCTTGAGAGAGAGGTAAAGAGTGCAGGCCTTGAAGCCAGATGCCTGGGTTCTAGTCTTAGCTCTGTTGCTAGTAGTTCTTCAATCACAGGCACATTGCTTGGCCACTCTGTGCCACTTTCTTAAATAATTACACCTACCTTATAGTATAGTTCTGAGGATTCGGTGGATGTAAATCTCTTAGAGCAATGCTAGGACCTACCAAGTGCTGTTAGCCAACTGTAACTGTTAGCTTGCACCTGACTTCCTGGTGCAAACTGCTTCAGGTCCTTTTCGGAAGTAGGCGGGAATATATAGAAATATATTTATGCACATGTTACTCTTCTCCCAGTGATTTGTAATAGTTTAAGGCTATAGATAGAAAATAGAAGGGAAAGGGAATTGTGTGAGTAAAAATAAGAAAAAATACAAGAGGCCAGTAAAGCTGTTTATAACAGGCAAGAAGTAGTTGGTCCTATATATAAAACAGAACTGGACTCTTCTGTTGCGAGAAAGGACACGCAATCAGAATTAACTAGTATCGGACAAGCGATTGCTCTGGTAGTGTGAGCTCACACTCTCGGCTCAGTTATTTCCTGCTCTAATTTATTTCATCAGCAACCATTTCATGAGCACATTACACTGTGAGTAATCCAGAGAAGTATAATATTGTAACTTTCCTCTCAAATATAATCTTGGAAAACATATGAGCAAAATTAGAAATTTAACTTGCTTACCTGGAAGTAAGAAGTCACTGTGTGCCCAAGAAGCTTAAGATGGATTCATTGGAGAAGCAAGATTTCAGTGAAATTTAGAAATTTGGAAAGAGTAAGAAAGGAGACCATGCAATGTTTTATACATAAAGATGTTCAAGAAGTATTTCTTGAGTAAATGCTTCTGAAGGCGTGTGCTCGGAACAACAAATACGCCAGGCCGCTGCGAACGGAGATTGGGGTGGAAGGTTAGAGCTCAGTGCATTCCGAGGTCAAACAATTCGGAGCCATTTGTACGCTCTACCCCTGGTCTTGCAGGGTCACATGCAAAAGGGAAATCTCTTTTCTGTTGTTTGACACAGTTTCCCCAAGTTATTGGCATTGGAATTCATTTTCTACAAGAAGCCATATATCATACCATTGCTAGTGTTCAGAGGAATACAATTTGGGAAGTGTTGCTTTATAAACTCTAAATAGTTTTCTTAGTAAAAAATTATGTGTATATGACTATGAAAAGATGCCTAGAAGGATACTTATCAATAATGTTCATCTCTCAGTAGCAAGATTTCAGGAGATTTTTACTTTCTTATCATCTCCATTATTTGAAAAAAAGTCTATAATGACAACTTAATGAAAGTTCTGCTAGACCTCTCTCATATTCACATACATATGTGTATATATACACATATATACACATATATAAAATATATATAATACACCAATAGGTACATGTTTTCAATTTTAAATAAATAGGAGCATCCTTAATTTTCTATACTGTAATATACTTTTTTTTCACTCATGAATGTGTCATGAATCTCCTTTCTGATAACTTGTTATAGTGTATATCATAATTTCCCGTGATTACACCACTGTATAACCCATACCTATGGATGTGCATTTAGGTAATTCCCAATTTTTCATCTTTATAAAGAACAATGCTCTGAACATCCTTGTACAGTTTTCAAAGTTAATATGACCAAGCTGCTTAAAACCAGAGTGCCTTGGTTTCTACATCTGCAGAATGGTAATGCTAACAGGACACACTTGAAAGGATAAGTGTCAGGATTAAGTGATAGATAAGAATGTATCCAAAACAGCCTGGAATCACCGTATGGTCACTGTTATTCTACTACTTCTACTGGTACATCCTCTTAGAATAATTTCCTAGAAGTGAGACTACTAGGTCAAAGGTTATACACGTTATATTTTTAATACATTGTTGTTAAACTGCTGTTCCAAAAAAGTTATGCCAGTTCCTGTCTCAGCAGTACTCATTTTCTCATACCCTTGCCATACTCAGGGTGGCAGGGATTTCGTTTCTGTTAATATGTTCTGTCATGTTTATTATTTTACTTCTGTTTTCTTTGACGTGTGTAGCAGTAGTTGAGTGTTTTCCTGTTTCTGCCCCGTGGTGTATGGCCTCATCTGTCCCCATCCCCCACCCCTCGGTGGAGTGCCCCAGCAGGAGAGGCTCCTCTCTTCCAGCTGGGATTCATCCTCTGGGTTTCTGCCTCCTCACGGACCACACTCCGCCCACTTCATGTCTGGGTCTTCAAACCATTCTTCCCCTCACTCCGCAGACTCCATCATCCCTTCCCGGACACTGTCGGAGGCCTTGCGTACCCCACACACTGCTAGGCCCTGGGGATGCAGCTGCGGACAGGACAAAGTCCCTGCCCGTGTGGGGCTTGCCTTCCAGTGTGGGCAGGCAGAGTGTTCATAAATGAACAGGATGATTCCCAGTCACAATAGATCATGTGAAGGAAATAAAACAGGATATTTTGTGGGAGAGGGACTGAGAGAGAAGCAGGGGCTACCTCTCCCAAGGCCCCTCCCAGGAGATGGTATTTGAACTCTGGGGCCTGGATGATGAGAAGGGGAATGAATGGTAAGTGCAGAGTGAACATCAAGGCCCAATGGTCTAAGACAAGAAGCAGCTTGGTGAGTTCGAGCCTCTGAAGGAAGGTCAGTCGCTCAGACCATGTGAGCGAAGGGAAGCAAGCAGGCAGTGGAGTGGGAAAGGTGGGTGAGGGTCAGATGGAGTAGGAGTTTAGAAGGTGTTTGAAGTAGAATGGAAGCGAGAGTGAGCTGGGGTCTACATTTGTTCTCTGAGTGGAAACAGGGACGGGGGAGTGGGAAGAGCGACAAGCGTGGACAGGACCTGTCGGGAGATCGTGCGATGGTGCAGGTGGGATTTGAGGGTGGAAGTGAAGTGGATGTGATGGCATTTGGAGACAGACATATCTAGCTTTGCTGAACGTCCCATGAGGGGAGCTCCTGACATCTTTGCTGGCTGTGGGGAGATTCCCGTTTCCTTATCAAGCTTCTTGGGAGCAGTCTGCGCTTGACATCTGCTTCCTCACCTTCCAGCCCCCCTTGATTCCAGCAGACCAGCCTTTGCTCCAGGTTCACTAGTGACTTCTTGTAACACTACTCACCTGTTAGTCCTGTGGCGTTTGACCCTGCTGAGACCCTTCCCTTCTGCGCCTGTACTCCGTGGACTTCTGTGACGTCACTTCGTCTGGACTTTCCCTGAGGCTCGTGTTTCACGAGCTCTTCCTCCTCTGAGTCGCTGTTCCTTGGCCCCTTTCCTCCTGTCACTGTGCACTGCCACCCCAGGTGATCTTATCCACCACTGTGGCTGTATCTGCTGTTTACTGCTGAGAACTCGGGATCTCCAGCCCGAGCTGCGGTCTTCCCCCTTACCTCCGGACTCCACCTCCAGCCATCTCCTGGAATCCACGCTGACTCTGAGCCCAAACAGAAGTCCTCTCCTTTCTCCTCCTCCCACCACCCTGCCATTCACCCTCACTCGAAGCTACTCTCACTGCCTCCTCCTCGCCCCTTCTCCCTGCCCCTGATGCTTTCTCTGCCTCCATCGCCTCCCCTGCTCCAGCCCCTAGTCATCCCCTGGCCTGGCTCACTCCTGCTCGACTCACCGTGTAGGTTTGAGACCCTCTCTACTGGCCTCTCTCCCACTGTTCAGTAATCTCAACAGCAACTCAGAGGATTGGATGCATTCATTACTTTCTTTTTCCACTTAAGTACTATATTGACCTTGGTCAAGTGATTGAAATGAATTCTCCTCAACAAGCTCAAGGTCCTCCCGTTTGCCAGTCCTTTGTTCATGCCCTCATTCTTTCCTGGTGCCTTTCTTCTGCCATCAGCCAGTTGCCTTTAATATATGCTGATTCTTTAGGATTTCTCATTTGCCTTTTCTTTCATACAAGCATTTATTAAAATATTATTATAAATTATTTTGAGGCTGCCTTTTAAGTAGAGTAAAAATAGATAATTAAAGCAGATTGTACTAGCAATTCCATAATACTATAATGAATATGCATTATGGAAGATACTGCCTAATTATCAAAATCCTTATATTTAAATAGATAAAATTAAATTTCACACTGAAACCACCAAACACTTTAAATAAAATAGAATTGTCTGTTATGTACAAAGAAGGGGACACTCACACCAGTTATCACTTTCTGTCACAGAGTGCTCCATGCCGGCGGGACTATCGTACTGTTGCTCAGTGAAGCTCTCTGTAGGAGCCTTACAGATGGTGAAGAGAGCAGCGTCCCTTCGAATTCCGAAGACAGCTGCACAGACGAACCTGGAGCTGAAAAGTGCTTGATTCCCGAAGAAAAAACTGGCGTATCAGAGGCAGTGTCACCTTCTTTGGAAGCCAGTAACCAGGAATGTGTACCCAAAATGCCACCATTTGGCTCTTTGGTGCCCGTGGAATGCCACAAAGTTAGCCTTGGGAAAACAAATGCGTTTATATACAAATACAAGAAGTCGTACTCTTCTGGACTATAGCAGTCCACACACTGTGAGCCATGTTCAAATCCTTGAATGTCAGCCCTCCGGCAGAAGCAGTTGCCTCTAGGACCTGGAGAGTGCCGCAGAGCTCCAGGTAGACACATGCCCCCGCCCCCAAGACAGGAGGCGTGGCTGCTGGACGCAGGTTTTTAGTAGTGTTTCTGCTTTAGGCTCCAAAGGGCTTTGTGTTTCTGACAAAGGACAATTTCTAGATATTAAACTCAAGGGCTCCTAAACTTTGTGTTCTGTGAGAACGGAAAGTTCTGCTCTGCCTGCAGTGTTTCTGAGCACCAACCAAACAAAAATTTTCAGAGGTTCACAAAGTGTATCAAAGTCGTCACAGGTCAGTAATAGTTTATCAGACTTTTTTGAATATAGAAACTTTTATGCTAATTCTTTTGGTATTAAACCTGATTTTTGAACCTATAATTTTATGTATAATACATTTTATATGTTATACGTCTTGTATTATGTAAAATATCAGTGGGAATGCTAACAATATGAAGTAAGCCGGTATCCTCCAACATGGTAGAAAATGGGTAGTTTCTACCAGGGTTGTTTCTTTCTAAAAGCATTAATAAATCGTCACCTTATTCTTCTTTAAATTAAATGCATTCCTTGTGTGTACTACTTGAGAAGAAGAAATAGGAAGTTAATGAAAATACGATTTTTTCCCAATAACATAATGTAATAGCTTCGCTTCTCAACTGCTTTAGAAACGTTTCCCTATTCAGGGAGTCCTGCCTCTCCAAAGCGGAAACAGGAAACTTGTTTTCCAGCTCTGCTGGGGCGTGTGACGTAGGCCCAGTGTCAGGGCCCACTGGTCAGAGTCGGGCTGTTGGGCCACAGGTGGGAAGTGGAATTTTCCCCTGAGAGCACCTCACAGTAGGCTCCATGGGACCGGCGCCTGTCTTCTATTCGTACCTGCTCTCTGCTCTCTGCCATGGCACTATTTGAGGCCTTGGATCACGTCAGTGAACTGAACAAATATACCTGCCCTAAACGTTCTAGTGGGAGAAACAGACAAGAAACAACAGACAGAATAAATAATTTATCTGAAAAGTTACAAGCTAAAAACTGATGGAGTTGGAAAGCAGACTAAAGTGATTGGGGAAGACAGGATGATGAGCAGACGTGTTCTACATTTTTAAATAAATCACGAGAATATGAGATGTGAGCAAATATTTAAAGAACTTGAAAGAGCATTGCAGGCAGATGGAACAGCCAGGCACAAAGACCTGGAGGCAGGAAAGGATGTGCTGTGTTGAAGGAGCAGCAGTGGAGGCAAAGGTGGCAGGAGCAGAGTGAGCCAGCAGGGGGGAGCGCACAAAGGCTGAGTGAGTGGCAGGTGGGGACGTTGGGTGAGGTTGCGTAAGACCTGGGAGACTGTTACTTTAACTCACAGCCACTGGAGAGTTTTGAACAAGTGACAATCGAACATACATTTTACAGGATCACTATGACTGCTGTATTATGAATTGATTATAGAAGGAGAGAGGCCAGTTGGAGAGTTTTTTGACAATAATCCAGGCAAGAGAATATGGTAGCTTGCCACAGGGTGGTAGCAATAAAGGTATAAGAGGTGACTGGATTTTGGGTGTATTTTCAAGGTAGAACCAGCAGGATCTGCTGATGTGTTTGACGTCTGTATGGTGTGATCAATGGAAAAGAGACAGGAATGACTGCAAATTTTGGCCAAACACCCAGAGCAATGGAGTTTCCACCAAATGGGAGGGGAAAGGTCACAGAGGGCAGGTTGGGTGGGAAATGTCAGAAGTTCAACTTTACCCCTATTTGAGACATTTATGACACCAAGTAGAGATGTGAGTAGGCAACTGAATATATGAGGATGCAGTTTAAGGAAAAGGTCTGCTCTGGAGGTACAAATTTGGGGGTTTTCAACATATAGGAGCCATGAGACTGGATGGGATCCCCAAAGGACTGCGTGAGGGGAGGAGGGAAGAGGAACAGGGCTGAGCCCCTGGTTCTTCCAACACTCAGATGGCAGGAGAAGAGGAGGGACCTACAAGGGGCACAGAGAAGGAACAAGTGAGGCAGGAGGAAAGGAGAACGGCTGTCTGGAAGGCAAGTGGGCAAAGGCTGTGGGAGCGAGTGATGAGCCATTGCAAGCTGCTCACTGGCCGAGGCGGGCGAGGACTGGGAACTGACCACTGACTTTAGCAGTGCGGGTCATTTGTGAACCTAACAACAGGGCTTTGTTGGAGTGGAGAAGAAGCAAAACCAGACTGCACTGGGCACATGAGAAAATAGGAAAAGAGCTGGAGGTGGTATAGACAACACATTCGACTAGTTTTGCTAAAAAAAAAAAAGGGGGGGAGCAAAGAATGAAGGTAGTATGTTGGTAGGACACGTGGAATCCAGAGAATGATTTTTTTTAAGTGGGACAAGTAGCAGCATTTTTTTTTATGTTGATGAGAGTGTGCCAGGAAAGGCGAAAAACTGATGAAGCAGGAAAAAGAGGATAGACGCCGGAGCAGCGCCCTTGGATAAGGGGTGAAGGCAGTGCGCACGTGGAAGAATTAGCTTCCGATAAGAGCGTGAATAATGTCTCCATGGCTACACGTGGGCAGGCAGCATACAGACATTTCTGCAATAACATGATAAATGTGCTTCTGAAAAATTTTTTATTCTCAAATGCATGCACTGAAAATAACCATTTATGGGAAAAAATAAGGTTGGGGCCAGCCATTCCAAACCCATCAAACTTTGTAACCTGCACACTAACAAAAACACCAATTAACTTAGTTTATTTTTTAACATAGATATAATAAATAAATGCATCAGTAAATAAAGAATTTCACCTTCCCAAGAAAAGGGCAAAGACAGCTCGATAGACTCTGAAAGAAGGAAGGGTAGAAGCTGCTGAGCTGCACTATCAGCCCTTCCAAGACAGAACCTGTGGCCACCCTGAACCAAGAAGAGGCTGGTGTGGTGAACAGGCAGCATGTAAAGGACCTTGTTTTCCTGCAACTGCTCGTTTAGATCATTCCACTGCTGCCCTTCGCATTCAGCTGCTCTTGTCTGCCGGCATGAAATACTGACATGCTGGGGGAAAATCAATTATGAGCCCACCCAGTTCCCACATGACAGTGACATCATCCGCCGACTGAGCCTTAGTATTGGAGCTAACGCCCATTACAGAAACATGCATTGTAGGAGACCAGACCCTCCGTGGGAGCAAATGCTGGAAGGGGGGCAGAGGTGGTGGAGGTAGACCATGGAAGTCCTCTGCTGACTGCCTCCATTCTCTGTGAGAAAGTGTGTGGTAACTTCTCCAGTTCTGAGACTGGAGACCTAGACTACTTGTGTCCCACTGGAGTAGTCACGAGTCCCCACTATGGAGGAGGTCCGTGCCTTCCCGGTGTCTTTCCCTTTCCCCAGCCCCCCTGGCTCAGCGGCCTCACGGACCAAGTGGCCCTGGTTTCAGGCATAGAGATAATGCACTGGCCCCGGAGGACTTCTCACCAGCGCTGGTTAATTTTCAGCAGCAGAAACTAACTCTGAGATTTGTCGTAGTACCACACCCAGGAGGGGATTATAGTGAAGGCCCTTCCCTTGTGGAGAGGGCGACAATTTGTCCTCACTGGAAAAACTACTCTTTCTGAATTTGGATTCTCCAGGCCAGCAGCACCTTTCATGAACTTACCAAACTGCATTATCCACTATCATTTATTTCTGTGCAACAATGCTTCCCACCAGAGTTGACTTACAGTGATGTAAGGCAATAAATAGGCCTGTAGGATTTCTAGTCTTAGCATGTACGCCATCACCGGAAACAGAAGGCCTTATGGGACGGTGGAACAGCCCATTGAAACACTCCATTGTGCCAGCAGACAGAATTCCTTGAGAGGGTGAGATGCCCCCCTACAGGATGCTGGGTGTACTTTGAACCAGTCAGTGACCAATAGATGGCGTGCTTTCTCCCAAAGTCAGAATAAAGTGCCAACGGTGAGAGTGGGAGGGGTACCTGATCCCAGGTCCTGTCACCAGATCACCTCTAATGAAGTGGGCACCATAATGGAATCCACTTTCTGGAAGGGTGGCAGCCGAAGCATCTGACCTTAGGGGTCAGCGGGGACAGAGGGACAGAGGGCAGCACTCAGGGCCCAATGTTAATGTTGCAAGCTGTGGTGTGGGTGCCCAGCAGAGGCTGCAATGGGTCCCTGGGGCAATAGCCCCGTCATAGAGTTTGGATGGTGCTCCTGGTTGGATAGCCACCCAGACTAATTTTCTGGCCCTCTTGAACATTGTGCTACATTTGCAAATAAACCCCTCTATTGCTGGACTACCTTGCGGCAATTCTGTTGTTGTACCTGGGTACCCTGCCCCACACAGCAGGGGCGCTGAAGCACACTCCTTTCCCGCAGGCCTGCCTGTCTCATTCTCGGCGGAGTGCCCTGTGTGTTTCACACTTCCCTGTGGCCCTATTTCCCAGGTTTCAATTTTATGTTTTTTGCTGCACCCCATCCCCACCCCCTAAAGTACTTTTAATGTTTTGGCCTCTGGGAGACTTGGAACAATATAGTTTCCTTCCCCCATCAAGTGTCTAAGCCTTACTTACATTTTTAGGAGGAAAAAATATATGTGGGGGTGGACATCTTCATGTATGTAACCAAGAGGCAGCGGATGGCAGGTAGGAAAAGGTGTTTCTTCTTTGACTTCAATGATAGTGAAGGTCATAAGGGGCAGTGGTGAGAATTATCTTAGACACCTCGCAGGATCAAATCACGGTTTCAGTTTCTGCTGGAATAGCTTTATTGTCAAAGTCATAAGACAAAAAAAAAGCTTTTGGAGAATTTTCCAAAATTTGAGGATGTCTTATGGTTGGAGTACTTTATAATAATATGTCCCTTTGTCACATGGTATGGCATATAAGAACAATGAACATTTCTCAAACTAAACTAAACGGGCTCTGTTAGAAGGGAACGAATGCCTGCAGACCTGAGGACGGTGAGTCAAAGGGACACTCAGAAGAAAGCCGTGCAAGACATGGCTGTCAGGGGAGATACCTCCTTTCCACAGAAGCTGGAAAGCTAAGTCCCATCAGGGATTCAAAATACATTGATTTTAAAGAGGAACCCCTCCCTTAGATTTTAGATAAATGAGATTGTTCAAGGAGCTATGCAGAAAGCCTTTGAGCTGAAATCATAAAATCAGGTGAAGTGCAAGGTTTTTCAGAAAGCTATCCTGGTAACTGAGAAATCTCAGGTTAGTAATTTTTTTTAATTTTTTAAAAGATTTTATTTACTTATTGAGAAAGGGAAAGGAAGGGGGAAGAGAGGGTGAGAAACATCAATGTGAGAGAGACACATCAATCCATTGCTCTCACACACACCCCAACGCATGACCAAACCCGCAACCCAGGCATATGCCTGGACCAGGAATTGAACCAGTGACATCTCTTCACTTTGTGGGACAATGCCCAGCCCGCTGAACCACACAGGGTCAGGGCTCAGGTGAGTATTCTTATGCGTATTATACAAACACTATTTTACCCTGGTGTTTGTAGCCTTTTCAGTTCTCTCTTTCTTTCACTCATTCATTTACTCCTCCACTCACTCAGCTATCAAGCATTTACTGAGTGCTTGCTATGCATCAGGCTCTGGGGCTGTTCCTTGGTGAACTGGTCTCATGGGAAATGCTGCAGTGACAGCTCTCTAGACAGAGAGGAAGGCAGGGGTGGGAGGGCGCCAGCCAGAAGTCCATGTTTCTGAGAGAGAGGATTATTTCTGACCTCTGGAAAGTGGGAGATGAAGCCACTCTCTGAGAGCTTGGCTGAGGAAGGGGGACAGAACCCAGGAAAATATTTGAGAGTAAAAAATAAGGGACCTGTTGGGAGTTTAAAGAAAAACTGAAAACTTGCCCAGGTACATGAAGACCTCAACTTTAAATCAGACAAGCTCATTTAAGAGAATCAGGAGATTGGAAGTATAATTTTGCCATCGGAATGCTACAGTCGTTTTATATTGTCAGGTTTCATCACGTTCCTTCAGCAAGAACTGCTTTCCCAAGGGTGTGACAAATGAGAACAATTATTCTGGGTCCCCTTCCTGTCTGGCCCCCTGTCTCTTACACATTATTTTTGCCATTTAGTGGTCATCCCTCTAGCTGCCCTTTTATGACTCCTGCCCTTGAGACGTCTGCACTGTGTGAGATTGAGTTCACCTTGGAAGAGTGTCCATATTAACCATGTGTTCTGTCAACGGGGCCCTTGGGCCCCAAATGCCCAGTACCAGCCTCAATATTAGCATGGGAACCAAGGGAAATGAATTCACTGGGCCAGAGGTTTTTGATTATTATTGTTCTGCAAGTCATATCACTTTTTTGATTATTGTTTTTCTGTATGTCATATCACTGTCCTGCTCAAAACCCTCCAATAACTTTCCATTTAACTCAAAATAAAACTCAAAGTCTTGATCTGGCCCTTGATCGCCCTCCAGGTTCATCCCTTTCATTCCACCCCCTCGCTGGCCCCGGACTATGCAGAGCTCAGTCCCATCTCAGGCCTCCGTCCTCCCCAATCGCATCTGCAGTGCTCGGGCCCTCTGCTCCAGTGTGCCCACCCTGGCAGGGCCTCCTTGACCTCCTACTCTAGATGAGCCATGCCCTCGCCCTTCCCACCCTTCTCTCCTAGTGCTCTCCATTTCTCTTTTCAGCACCTATCACTACCCAATTCTTTGCTTATTGTCTATCTCTTTGCATTACAATGACAGCTCTTGAGGGGACTGGCTTTGTTTGTTTGCTCACTGATTATCCCCTGCACAGAGGTCAGCATCCGGCTGCACTAGCTACTCAGTGCAGATCAGATGAATACACGACAGGTGCAGGTTACTTCTCATGGTCACCTGCCAACCAAGCGAGCAGGGTGAGAACAGGCTCAGGATGCTAGAGCGAGTCCCCTCTCACTTTGACCGAATCCATGGATTCCAGGGTCACAAAGGGAAAAAGAAAACATTTTCAACTATCTCTCCCTGAAGGAAGACTTTCTTTTCCTTTTTTCCGTGGTGACATTGGAATGTCCGGAATCATGCGGCACAGAACCAGTTGCTCAGTCGTTACTAGGTAAAAGCATGACATTTCCTGTGACCCCCTTCCTGATTATGTAGGCGTATCACAGACCCGCAGGCTGATTGCTTTAAAAAGTAAGGAGGTTGTACTAAATTACATCTTAACCCGTTGTGTTCTTCACTTATCTGGCTTCCTGCAGTAATCATGTGTGTTGTTTTTTTGACAAGTTTGTGACAAGGGCATCTACGAGTCCCACTCTATGTGGCTCCGCGTGGCCCTCCGCCCGAGCTGCCTCTCTCCCGCTCACCCTCTTTCTTCTCTCACCTTCACTTCAATCTCTTGAAGACCATCCCCCATTCCTGTGAACACCCTTTAAATTGTTACTTTATTTGGAAAATGCCTTGTTTAAGAACTGGCTCATTCTTTACATCAATGCTGCACTAATCACCTGTTTTATCTCCCCGACTTTACCTCTCACAGTTGGTTTGTTTTCAATTCCCAAGTCCGTTTGATGTGAGAAACACATTGGCATGACAGTGATTTACAGCAGTCACAGCAGAGACATACAGAGCAGAGGCTGGTGCTCCATCGGCATGTTTACAGGAATACAGATACCTACTCAGGTCTGTCGACCTCAAACTCTAGTTAGCTCACTTGCTGGGAAGATAGACACCTTGCCAAAGACAGGCTGAGAGACCTTGCTCAGCCTCAGCATCCTTCATTGTCCACAGGGATGACAATCAGAGCCTTCATATACCTCCCTGTCCTGAGCTTTTGTTTTGTTTTGTTCTTAACTCACTGCATAGCAACCCACCTCTAGGAGAAAAAATATGAAATGAAGTACTCTCTTTGATGCATAATTAAAAAACCGGGAAGATGCCCTTGCATGGACTCAACATAAGATGGCTTTATTACATTGTTTGTGTAATTTACCTGCTATGTTTTACAAGCAAGTTCCTGTTCAATTTGGAGAAAGAAAACAGACAGTTTATAGAGATGTGCAAAGTATTTGTGGGTTTCTTAAATGGAAGGTGGCTGCCCATGCCCCCAGAAAGCACATCAGCTTGTGGACAGCCCCAGAGGTCAGGAAGAGATAGATGATTTTCAGAGGCACACATCCAGACAGTCACAGAATGAGGACTAAAATTCATGAGTCTCTGAGTTCTTGTCTTCTCTCTAACAACAGTTATCTAGTCTCTTTTTCTGAGTAATTGCTTTCATCTAATAATTTTTTTAAAAGCCACGGGGAATGCTCTTACAGGACAAAGGAGGACCTACCCACTTAAATATTAATCTTTGAGCCACCCTGGTGGCATGGGAATTTGTTAAAATGCTCTGGCGGGAGAGTGCCAAGAAGTTAATTAAAATTGCTGTCATACCTTTAGGCTACTGCAGAGTTCAGGGTCTCCTGAAGGCCAGTCTCGTAAGGAGAGGTTCTGTGCTGATAAAAATAGGTCTGGCCTTCTTTACAGAATCACAAAGGGCAGTGTGTTCTCTGGTTAGAAATACAGCAGCTTGATTAAAAACTGCAGAGCAGTAACTTCCAAGGGGAAGAATGAAAAAGAGGAATGTGAACCCATCCAGATGTATAAAATTCTGAAAAATAAGCTCAGATGTTGTTTTAAAATGCACTATTGGCATTTCTACTGGCTGTCGGGTAAGTGGTCCATGTCTTTAACCCGAGAAAGTGGAGAGAGTGGAAAGAGTATCAACTTGGGAGTAAACAGACCAGAATCAAAACCTTGGCTCTGCCACTCAGTTCCTTAGAGAAGGTTACTTAACCTCTGTGAGCCTCAGTTCTCCATCCATAAAGCAGGGGTGCTTGTGAAGAGCATGGCTTGGAATAGACACAGAGGGAAAACCGAGTCAGCCCCTTTGGTTTTCCATCAATGGAGAGGACTTAAGAATCAGAGCTTTCTTTTCCACTTATTTATATCTAACCTTTACAAGAATGAAGGAGACCTGGGAATTGACAGGGAAGGGATTCTAGCATCACCCTCTTAGAATCAAGTGATTTAAAAGAGAGGTGTGTGTGTGTGTGTGTGTGTGTGTGTGTGTGTGTGTGTGTGTGTGTGTGTGTGTGTGTGTGTTGAGCACCCAGTAGAGTTTAGAACTAACAAATGGAAAACCAAGGTGTAGGGAGTGATGAAAAGCTTAACAATTATTGCAGGTCTCTGGATTTCTTTTGCATTCTTATGTTTAACAACCTCAACAGGTGTGCTAAGATGTGATGTGAATTACCTGTGAGGAATGAAGCCACAGCTGAGTGAAGTTTAGTTCAGGCCCAGTTTCCAGAGCAAGTATTTGTGTGCTCATCACAGTCAACCCGACAGGCAAAGCCTTGGGGATAAAAATAAAAGATGTTTTATGATTCAAGAATTAAAGGTCACGAGCTTAACATCTGGCTGTGATTGCGAGGGCCCTATTGTGTTCTGGGAGCACAGTGAGTCCCAGCCTTTTCTTGTCAGGATCTAGTGAAGCCCCCATGATCCCTTGCTATATCAAGGCTTCCGTGGACTTGCCAGAATTCCCAGAGGATGTCAACCCACATCTATGCAGATAGTGAGAGAATTTACCTCTAAGGTCCTGAGTAGATTTAGAACATTCCCTGACAAGCCTGAGGATACAGTTCCTGCATCCTCAGAAGCCTCGCTCACCATGGTGGCATCATCAGAGCCTTGGCCATCCAAGGTCAGATCATAAAAGGAGTAGTCTGTGTATTTTGTGGATGCTGGCAATGCCAACCCTAAAGCACCACTGGGTCTTAAGGAAAGTAGGCCAGTAGTCCATCCGGTGGAATTTAATCTGGGGTGGCCAGTGTGTGACCTCTGCCCTTCCCATTCTCTCACAATCACTGCGTTCTTTCCCTGTGCCTGGACTAAAGTCTTCCCAGGCTCCAGTAACTGACCAAGTTCACATTCAAACTGAATCCTATTTGCCATCCCCAGTAGAGGCAGCTTCTGGAGCATGACTAGAAACCAAAGAGGGTGAGTCAGCAGTTGGAAAACTAGAGAGAGGAAGCATTGGGGTCATTGGCCATATTCTCAGCGACAGCTTTTCAATCTTGGGCTCCACTCAGTAAAGTATAAATGCCATCCTGTGACACTGGATTTACCACAAAACTTAGCATTTTTTTTCATTTTTTCAGGTTATCTTATCCCCTCTTTTCTACAAGAACCATAATTGCCTTAGTAAATAATCTAAGTCTAAAAATTGCTTAGTTGTCATCCTTAATAATACCCCTTCCCTTCCCCCTACCCCAGCAGGTCTTGTCAATTCCATCTCAAAAATACATCCTCTCCAGCTTTTTCTTCCCTTTCTTGATTGAGGCTGCAGTTGTGTTGCCTGGATTCCTGTAACACCCTCTTTCTAACTGGTTTCCTCACCTCCACTCTTGGCTTCTTCCAGTCCATTCTCCATCCAATCCAACCCTGACATTCTTAAAGTGGAAATCAGGCCACGCGACTGCTCTTCTCTAAACACTCGCACTGCTTTCCAGAGCCAGAACAAAACCCTGCTTTCTCACCACCGTCAGCAAGCTCGCTCTCTTGTCCATCTCACCTGCTCCACTGCCTCTGCCCTCTCCACTCCTGCCCCTCCTCGGCCTCCTCTCAGTTCCCGTTGGCAGAGAGACCCCAGGAGAGGGCCTGGGGGAGACCCATTAGTCCTTACACACAGCAGGAAGTATTTCACAATACTTACATGCTGATAAGAAAAAAATGGGCAATAAAGACAGAAAATTATCTTATTTGATAGCCAACCAATTTGTTTTCCTCCATGGAAGCCTCAGTAAGGCATAATCTAACAGGTTTTAGAACGGTTGCCTATGGAGAGGAAATATATTGGCTAGCCATGTTCCCAGTATGCAATGGGGCGCCCTGAGCATCTTCAAGCCTTGGTGATTGCCCTGCAGCAAGAACTTCCTCTCCTTCTGGTCAAAGGAGAGGGCCCGGAGAAATTCAAATAATTCAGTTTTAATAAGTTCTTGGTCAGTAGAGCTATTTGCATTTAAAGGAAGTCATTTTTGAAGCAGTCCTTTCAGAACTTCAGTTAGAGATTTAAAACATACTCGAACATAAATGGGAAAGCTTTAAATTGAGCTGTAAAACCACACTGGGATTACTAACTTAATGCTGTTCAAGTTGTCAAATAAATACTCTGTAGTGCTCAGTTCATAGCACATTTCAAGTGATACCTGGGTTAGTTTGGGTTAATAGCCCCTTTAATTATTCTAATGAGGCTTACTTGCTTACCAAGCCATATTCACATTCCATTTAGCCTATTTTACTACTGTATATTTTTTATGAGCTCCCTAAAATTGGTGCTCACGGAGTAAGTTCTCTCCAGGGAAGATGAATTTATCTTTGTGACTCTGAATTCGTGTATTTGTCCCACAAAGTCATGAGCACCCGCTGTTTTCCAGGGCTAACCGCTGGGGACAATGCCTGAAAACAAGTTTCCACCTTATGAGGCTCTTTGATCCAGTTAGGGGTGAACAGGTGGCTAGGATGCAGCATAACTGGTCAGGAAAGGGGTTAAAGCTGTGTGACGTGTTCAAGGCAGGCTTCCAGGAGGGTTGTATCGTATCTGAGTCACAAGGGAGAGTCAGCATGAGCCAGGCAGAGGAGTGGAGGACCCCAGCAGAGGGGACAGCCTGACCAAAGCCCCGGGGGGCAGTGATGGGGCAGCATCAGCTTCCCACGTGCACTGCCTTCCATCCGATCATTGATCTCTGACCTTGTGGCCTCCTGAGCCTTCCAGACCCCAGGCTCCTGTTTATCTTTAGCTCAGGCGGCTGAGGCTTGTCTGCACAGTGCGCCTTTGTCATTCTTGGATTCAGGTTTCAGATGGGAAGTCTTTCAAAGGCAACAACAACAACTAAAAGTCAATGTACTTTTTATGTTGCTGAGGATAAATTCAAATCAAAATGATATGAAGTAAAATGTACAGCCAGCATGATTCAAATGAAACATATTTTAATAACTGTATCAAATTACTTTAATCCTGGATTTATGAAAACATTAAGGGCTTGAAAGAGTATCTATTTTTTTACTTGTACTTTAGTGCATTTTATTAGAATAAGCTTCACAAGGGCAAGAACTCTGGTCTGTTTTGCTTCTTTGTTGTGGTTTCCCAGGTGCCTAAAACAGTGCCAGCACATAGTAGGCACTCAGTAAATACTTGTTGAAAGATGGAGAAATGGCATTCTGTGTAAGTTTCCCACGTCTTGGACTCTTGCCTACCAAGGGTCCATGGTGCTCCAAAGGAGGAGGGCAGGGCTCCCTAAGAGGTGGAGGCAATAGTTCTAACACGGCCAACAAAACAAAAAACACACTGTTAGAACGATGGGTCTGTGGAGCCTATTGTAAAGCTCTCTTTTTTTTTGAAAATGCTGTCTATATACGGCAGATGGACATGATTTTTAGTTTACAATCCCAGCTGTTCTGCAAATTCACTTTCTATTCAAAGCTCTGTCTTGTAGGACTGGGGACATTTGCCCTTGATTATTATTCAGAGCACAGACACAGGTGTGCCAATGTCCCTGGGCCTCCCAAGGGTCAGACTGGTTGTCGCTGAGAAACTCTGTATTCCAAGGCCTGGTCCCTCCCAGCCCACTAGTCTGCTACTCCAGGTTGGTACATGAGAGCCATTGTACCAAGAGCCCCAGGGTGCCTGGATGCCCCATACAGCCATCCTCTGAGGTCCTGATATCACTGGATGGGACCTGAAGCGGGTCCGCCTTGGGCCAGCCTGTAGTGTATGAGTTCTTGACTTTGTGCAGGAAAGATTTCACAACATGAGTCCAAGTGATTTTGAGGGTACATTTATTAAAACTGGGGACAATGAAACAAAGGAAGGGCTTAGGATAGAACAAGCCGCAGGAGAGATCCTAGGTGGGGCTGCTTTGGCTGCCTAAAAACGTCAGAGAGGGGTCCTTGGAGATGTGTTCAGGGGCTAAGCCCCGAAAAAAGCTGCCACTCGCTGCGTGCTGCTGCCCTGGTTCCAAGCCTCAGGGAGACCCTTAGAGTTTAGGAGGAAGTTCATGCAGAGAAAGCAAAGGTGTGGGCATGCTCCAGAGACAGCCTGCACCGTCCTGAAAGCTTCCTGTCTCTTCTGCGGTCAGGGACCCTAGGTGGGGGGGGGGGGCAGAGGAGAGCCTCAGCGGACTAGTCATCAGTTCTCCAGGTGTGTTTTTAGTAACATGTGGATGTAGCAAATGAGTGCATACAGGGACCAGCCTTCTGTCCCGGTCAGCTTTGCCTCTATCTCGGATTTGTTTGGTTATGATTGTTTTTATTGTCGTCGTGGTTGTTTATTCCGCTGACTCTCTCAGTCCTTGGGTTTGCCTGGCACGAATGGCACTAATTGGGTCTGTTTTCTACCTCCCTGACCAAGGTAATTTAAGCTATTTACTTGCTGGTTAGAGAGGAAAGGTACAAACCATTTGCTCTCCACCTGTCCTCAGTTCAGGGAAGATAAGATGTTGCAATTTACTAGCCGGCTGTAAATTTGCTCTCATCATTTTCTCTCTCTAGTCTCTGGCTACAGGCATGGGGCTAGAGGTGGGACAGAGAGAACGAGAAAAACAAATTGTCTCAATAAAGTATTCTGCCCCACATAGGAGTGGTGCAGCTGTTCCAATCGCTTCATTCACAAGCCAATTAAGGAAATAACCTTAAGAGAAGCCCAAGGACATTTTTTTAAATAAATTTTTTTAAAAAGAGAATGTGAAGGACTGGGGGCTAAGCGCTCAAATTTGGCAACACGGACTGGCTCGCCCTTCCCTGGCGGGAAGTAGGAAGCGGGGAACCTCGGCACCCGCTCTGCTCTGAGCTCCGTCTGGCTGGGAGACGGCGAGGCTTTGTTCTCGCCAGAACACGTTTGAATCCTAACTGAACTTTTCCCCCTTCTGGGCAAATTTTTCTGGTGCGTGAACCCTTCAACCTTCTGTCAGTCTGAGGCTTTTTTCCATTCTCACTCCAAACCCCTAGGAAGCTTTTCAGAAACTTCAAAAGTCAGGCACTCAGACAGTGCTTTGGTGGTTGGAATATAAATGTTCAAGAGTCTCGACATCTTCTACGGGGATCTTTAAAGAAGACTTCAAAGAAACGGCTCTCCTGCTTTGAGATTTTCCCACATAAGTAATAAATAAAAATAATTGCCCCTTTCTATGTATCTCTGATCTCACCCAGAGGGATGGGTTTATAAAACAGGCCTGAGAGATTGCCAGGGCATGTACGCACGGGTGTAACCACACAGGCCCGGGCAGGAGCTTGAGTGGTCTCTGGGACCATCTCACCGCTTCCGAAAGGCAAGTGCCACATTATATGAACACTGCCACTCGGAAGTCAGGCTTCACCGGGCAGCAGAGGAGGGTAGGTTATCATTATCCTTTTATGAGTACCAAATGAGTTGGCATCTTCCTCTATTTTAAAGAGCATTTTGATCCCACATTGTGTATAGAACAGAGGATCATGTTGGAGTTAAAAGGAAAGACTTAGAAGTGAGCTAGTTCCCACCCTTCCATTTAAGATAAGGAAACACAACATAGGATTGAAGGTGCTGTACTATATCCACACCCAGGAAAAGGAAGCAAGCATTCCGAGTCTGAAATCATACCTGGAAAAAATGTAGTCCAGTTACTGGCCTGAAGTAAGAGCTAAGTAACTGTTAGCTGCTAAGGCGCCCACTGCAGCCCCGACCCAGAACAGTGGCCCTCAATCCCAGCTGCCAGTCAGGATCCTCTGGGATGTTTTCTCAAAACACTCAAGCTCAGGCCCAGCTGCCGACCTTCAGTGTCAGCTGGTCTGGGGTGGGGTCCAGTCTCGGCATGGTTGAAGCAAGCAGGTGTAGATGATTCTGATGGGCAGCCAAGGTTGAAACCCACTGGCATAGTTGTCCAGGGAGAAAGTCAGAGACCTTGAATCCTCATTACTGGCTAAGTATCAGGCAGATAGTAAAGGAGAAGAGAGAGAGGGCAGTGGGGAATTTAAAATACTCTAGTAGGGTTTGTTTTTAAAAAATTTTTGAAAATGACACCTTTTTTTGCATAGCAAGTGTGTGGTTGCTACATACAAAAGACAAATAATAACAACCAACCTAATGGAGATGGAGTGATTAGTAAGGCTTCATTATAGTCTTATTAACACAAGGTTCTCATCTGTCTGTGTGGCTGGGAAACCCATTGCCACAGCTGGAAGACAGGAAAGCACACCCGATGAACAAGGGGCCAGTCGTTTAATGGGGAAATCCAGTTAACAGAAAGAGACAGAGGGTGGACAACAGACAGGACTTCAAACAATACTGCATAGTGTCACGGATTAGCTCTTACACAGTTGGTCTGTTTTCCTTATGATTTTGGTTCCAGCACAAAGATGGAGAAGAGACTTCAATTAAAAAAATAAATAAGGCAACAGAAGAAGAATCTTCCTGTGACACGGAACAGCCACAAAAACAAACAGTTGGTGCTGACAGGAGACACCATTAGGACAAGTTCTGAAGATGCTGTATTGAAATTTAACAAGCGTGGCAGAATGACAAGAAAATTATACTCGCTTTGTTATGAACCCTTTTGCAAATAGAAATGACTCTCAGGTAAGTGTTATATACAAACTTGCTGAAATAAATGGCAACCAAACAAGGTTTTCCATTGCAATTTCCTCTTTTTTTTTCTAAACCTAGAAATGTTCCATGGCACCGCTCTCTATTTCTCACAGTCAGAGCATAAAGAGTCATTAAAGCACTTGAATCCACAGTAGTCTTGTCCTAAGAAAGGTATGGAGGTTTTGCATGATTTCCTATCAGTCATCCAGAAAGGGCTGGCAGGCAACAGGTTGGAATGTAAAAGACTGCTTTGTGCTTGGGATCCTGACGCGAACTCCGCTCTGTTCCCCTCAGGAGTAGTCCGCACTGTGGACGGGCCACCGAGCAGTGAACTTGAGTGTGGACACTCATACCGTGGAGTCCCTGCCAGACTTTAGATGTGCAATCTTGGTCCGGCTAATGAATGGATAGGCGATGCAGAGACCTCCAGCTGCCACAATAAAGCCTAAACTGCACCAGGCGCAAAAGATAGACCAGCTGTAGCCGTGTTCCACGTCATTGGGCAGGCTATAAATTAGCTTCGGGAGGCGGTTCAAATCATAGGAGATGCTGGCGGCGTAAGTGCAGAGGGAAATGGTGCAAAATATCCCTATAAATAATACAAAGAGAACAGAATGATCAGTTACAGTTTTGCCTGCTACAAGGCAAATGCCACAGAGGCCTTTGTGAAAATCAGATCAGCTGACGAGGCGGTCACTTCAAATTAATAAAGGATCTACAACTTTTTGACTTGAATTACTTCATTCAACAAAGATTGGCAAGACCAGACCATAGGCTAGGCATTGGAGATACAGGAGTGAAGAACCCAGGGGGAAATTCTAATAACTTGAATTATTCAGAATTATCTTGCTTGAATGATATGTGTATTTAAATTTGTATTTGATTTTTATTGTTAAAAACAACTTAACGTCGATTCTAACTACTTTCAAGGACAAAACTCTTCTTTAGCCCTCAAACCCAATGTAAGTCTTCACTTCCCTTTGCTCTCTACCTGATCTGCCCCATTTTTATATAGTTGCAATCATCATACAAAATCTGCTTTCTTTTTCAGTTACCATGAGCATGAGTTGTCATGTTCCCTGTAAATAATATTTTAAATGAATTTTTACAAATTCTAAATCATGTTTTAAGCCACAGAGTCTGGCACTTACTGAAGCCTCAGAAAATCATGTGGGTTTTTTTTTAAGATTTTATTTATTTTAGAGAGAGGGGAAAAGAGGGAGAAAGAGAGGGAGAGAAACGTCGATGTGAGAGAGAAACATTGACTGGTTGCCTCTCATACACACCCTGACCAGGGACTGAACCCACAACCAAGGCATCTGCCCTGACGGGGAACTGAACTGACAACCTTTCACTCTGCAGGACGATGCCCAACCAACTGAGACACACTGGTCAGGGCTGCTGGGTTGTTATTTTTTTTTTCTTAATGAATGAATAAAAGGTTTTAAATAATATAAACTAAATCCAGGAAGTTGAAGATGATGTAAAAATAGCTAAATAAGGCGATCATATACTTCAGCCATTCAGAATGGAGGCATTTTGGTTGATATAAATGGATAGACCCAAAATTTTACTTGTTTATATCACCATATGTATGTATAACTGTCCTTCCACTAAAATCGGACTCCAATACAAATCCCCCAAACACAGGCTTTTTAGTACTTAAGTGATGCTCCAAGGATGGAGATGCTCCTGGTCCATTACAATAGACCCCCAAGGATGCTCCTTTTGGATGGACAGGGGATCAGAATGAGGCCCTTGCTGAGATGAAGATGGGTAATGAAAGCAGAAACTGGCCCCAGTGACTTATGGGAATGCCCAATTCTAATCCAAGTCCTACACATCTCTTCCTCCTTCTTTGGTTTATCCCCTGTGTACAGTGGGGGTTGTGCCATCTGCTGGAAAATTGTTTTGGTAACCTTAGGGATCTATGCAGCCTCTCCATAGGAAACAGAGACACAGATTTGGAAACTGAAAAGAAAGAGCTAAAACTAAGATACTGACCCCTTTTAAATAGAGCTTTTGGGGATCAGAAACACAATCAGAGAAACAAACTCAGAGCAGGCAGCAACTGGGAAGAAATAAAAATCTGAATGCAATTTTTTAGGCACTGGAATTCTGCCCCCACTCAAATCACGTAAAAGCACATAGCCTGAATCCTTTCCCAAATGTTCATTTAGAAAAGAAATGTTTTCAATTAAAAGAATGCTTGATCTGAGATAATTTGATATTTCCTACTCTGCCTAATTGTCTTTAAACTCTAAAGTGATTGCTTTTCTACAAAGGATAAAAGCTTGTCTTCCAATTCCTTGCTCCAGAATATAATGGCAAACATATCACTTTGAGTTCTCCAAAGAAAGATTGTGATAGGAAGAATTCTTTCATAAAGGAATGAACCAGGCAAAAAAGAATACTCTGCTCTTTTCAAATCTTGTCAAGAGCAAATGTTCTTACATCTACATGAATGTTTTCACTGGCACCGAAACAAAGACAGTGTTTATATATAACAAGGTCCTTCTAACAAATTCTGGAAAGAGAACAATAAAGGAATTAGAAAATAATTGATCTTTGGAGTATCAACAGGTACAATATAATAATAGAAACTCCATTCTGCCTTTAACTGTCTGCACCCAACGGAATGCCTAAAAGCAAGGCTTTTCACAAGTACCGTGGTTTTAATGACCTTTGAAAGCTCGAGTTCAAACTCAGACTTTTAAGCATCCTTTGATGTCCAAATGCATTAGGCTGAGGTGAGGGAAATGCGATTCTAGTCCCCAGATCTACTACTAATCACTGTGCGACCTTGAAATTACCTAGCTTTGCTGAGCCTTTGTTTCTTCATCTAGGAAAAGAAAAGCACAGTTACTAAAGTCCCTTACAGTGTCAATTTTCTGTGATTCAGTTACTCCAAAATATGGCATAAAGCAAGAACATGTCCCAAAACGTCCTAGTGAATCCAGTACCTGGTAATATGCAACTAAATAAAAAATAGATTGTCATGGATTTTTCTTTCTCTATATACTCCCTTTGATTTTTATACTAAATGTTGATTTTATTAGCACCACTCCCCTGCCAACTCCATAAAATTGCTTTTGGTGAAATGAAGTTCAGTACAACACCTCCGGTAAGAAACGATCTAACCTGAGGATTTAACCGGAGGCTGATTTTCTCTGCCCTCCGTATCGTGAGCGGTTGAGCTTTCCTTGGGCCCTTGGTCTGTGCTTGCTTCAGGGACACTGTGAATGATATCGCTAAAGAAATACCTTTCTTGGACGGAGTGGCCTGAAAACTGAAACTCCCTAAAACTAAATCAGCAGCCCAGCAGGAGCAAAAGTCAAGGACTTTATGGCATGCTTTATTGCTACTAAGCTCGCCCTTGGATCCATCTCGCCTTGCAAACTGATTGTTGCCTGATTTTTATGACTTACTTGCATTTATTTTATCATGAAATAATATACGCACTTCTGCGCCACTTAAGTCCTTTCTGGAATAGGGCATTCGCCAAACCTTGATGAAAACCTGCTTTACTTTCTGAGGCCTTTACCCCCTCAGCTGGAAGTGGCAGAAAGGGTGACTATGAACCCACAAATACACGCCCATCTGCCCTTCCCCCGACCCACAAATGCCCCCACTGGCTACTAGTGGCATTTTTTTCTCTTTCCAAGATGTCCTTGAAGTTGTTCTGAGAGGAAAGCCAAGATTAACAGAAGAGCATATCTAAGAGTCCCTCCTTTTCAGAGGTTCACATCTCTAAAAAAGGTCGCAAATACATAGCTGCCACCACTATTATTTGTGGGATAGGCAGGACTGTTTCTGATCATTACAAGGAAGTGCACTGAGAGTAGAAAAAGCATGGTTTCCAAAGCTTTTGCAAAAGAGACTTGACCTATGAAAGATATTTCAAAAAGGTAAAAATAAAACCTCCTAGCTTCAGAGACACCATGAACAAGTGCCGTTTAAATGATGAAAACATTTGTGCTGTGCCTGGATTGTTAGTCCTAGGTCAGCTTTCATACCACGGAATCCATGTGGGTTCTGTACACACACCTGACAGTGCTCACGAGTCCTGGTTTGCTAGGGCTGCCACAACGAAGCGCTACAGCCAGGGGAGGGGAAGCCAAAACAGCAGAAATTTATTCTCTCATAACCTGGAGGGGAGGAGTCTGAGACGAGGACTCTCTCCTGCGCTCAGGTTTGGCCACCTTCTCCCTATGCTGCCCACAGTCCCTCTTCTGTGACTGGGTCCAAACTGCCTGTTATAAGGACCCCAGCCCTATTAGATTAGGGCCCACCCTGGGACCTCATTTTAACTTCAAGACCTTTTTAAAGACCCTCTCTCCAAATAGTCACATTCTGAAGTACTAGGGGTTAGAACTTCACCATACGGGTTTTGAGGACACACAACTTAGCTGTAACATCATGTGTACATGCACACACACACGTGTGTGGTCACGTATAAAGTGTACAGAGTCCGGCAGAAGTAATGCCCGCTTGAGTGTGGTTGGTAGGTTAATGATATGGGTGTAATAATTCAGAGTTTTAATTTGAACATTTCACCCAGAATGTCATAGGGTGTGCTTGACTGTGATATTATGTTGTAGAATTATATGCCTATAATTTTGTAATAAAAGATTTGATCATAAAAAGGAGATGTTTTTTTTGTGCAGGGCCCTGCACAAATAACCCTTTTATAGGTCTAAGCAAGATTTTGCTGTTTAAAATGTTATTTAATCAGTTATTCTAGAATTATTTACCAATCATCTACTATGTCCAAGATCAGTTCTGATTATCTTAGAGGTAGCTTAGTGGGATGAGTTCCTGTGGTCACAGCCATAATTGGTACCAGGTCACTGTGATCAGGAACCCCGAGGGTTCTCTCCACTCCACTTTCCAGCACGCATCTCAGGGAAAAGCACAGAGACCTCCCAGATGCTCCATAAGTTCACCACGGAGTCTAACACAGCTGAGCACGTGGAGCCAACAAAACCAGCTACATTCTGCAAGACACTGAGTTCCTCCAGCCTCAGCACCAGTTCATCCCCAATTGCCCATGCAGTCTTACCTATGTAGCAAGTGATTTTAAATAATTCTGCATTTTTGTTGGTGGCAATCTAGTTAATGCCACGTATGGGGTAGGAGTATGAAAAGATAAGGTATCACCGCTTCATTCAAAAGTTCTGAATCTAATGGTCCTTCCTGAAAATCTATGAGGACAGAAGTCACCTCTCCATTCTTCTAGTAGGCTTCTCCTCCCCTTTGCTTCCCCCTGACCAGCTGGGAGTTACCCGTGGCTGCCACTCACACCCTGAAGGCTAGCTGGTGGTGACCAGGGAGGCGGTTCTTGAGTTCCGAGCTCAGTCCTGGCTATTGCTGATACCATCTTCAAAAATGTGAATAATTACTGGTTCTAAAAAGCCCTGTATGCAGCTACTTTTCTAATAAAATATTAAAAGGTTTTCTGCTAATATTCTTAATTAGAAAATACCATGATATCACAAAATTATAGGGCTGGAAGGGATATTTTTGGGTCAAGACAGATGAAAAATTATACTGCCATCCCAGATCATCAACCTAATTTTCCTCCCTAAAATCTTCATGGGGCCTGTGGCCAGCTGGTGAGATGCGATTAGGGTAACTGAGCCCACTGTGAGGATCACCCTCCTCTGATGTGCTTACCAGGTGGAAGGAAGTAGAAGTTACTTCACTCTGGTTAGCCTGCCTGATAAATAACATAACTGCAGTACCCAAAGGCCTAGACATTGACCTTTTTATCCCCTTCAAAGGATGATCTGTCCATCATTCTGGTCTCTTTGCAATTCCATAAAACGTGCCTCATCCTACCTCACACAGATTGCTCAAAAAGCCATTCCTAAGTTATCTTAAGTAAATGACTGAGCAGGAGTGATAGTGATGGACGAAATTTTAGCAAAAAAAGAAGAAGTAAATAAAAGATTCACAATCTGCAATTATTAAATCCGCTGAACATCCACTCTCTTACTGCAAGGTTGCAGGAATCTCATAAAAGGCAAAGCCTGACCTGATGGGACATAAGCTATTTATAGTCCTCATTGATCCAGCTGAGCATGTGTTTTGCTGCAGACATGTTAATGTGTTTGATCTCAGACCTTGCTGAAAGTGTTAGATAATATATGCACCCTGCTACCTTTCTAAAAGAAAGCTTTACAGCTCTGAAATCCAAAACATACCTGGCCCCAAGGGCTTCAGGTAAGGCATTAAGGACCTGTAGTTTTAAGTATAATCAATGGATAAACTAGGCAACCTGGGCTCTGTCTCTGCTTCATCTGTTGACCCAGCACAGGCTGGGCAGCCCTGACTGGTCGGCAGGGGCAGCTCAGGACACAGCCGGTGAGGGCGAGCAGATCCAGTGGGCAGTGCGACCCCATCAAGGGAGGACCAGGCTTTATCCAACTGTTGAAACTCCCAGTATATTAAAAGATAGTAAAGACCCTACAACAGGACACAAAACTTGTATTTAAAAATGTTTGCATTGAAACTGAAATGGACTCCAATACAAAGAACAGACTGTTGGTGGTTGCCAAGGGGAAGGAGGATTAGGGGACTGGGTGAAAAAGGCGAAGGGATTAAGGAGTACAGATTGGAAGTTAGACGTAATGTCACAGGGACGTAAGATACAGCAGAGGGAATACAGTCAGTAATACTGTAATGACCATGTACGGTGCCAGGTCGGTCCTGGAAACATCAGGGGTATCACTTTGTAAAGTATGATTTTTTAACCACTACACTGTACACCTGAAACTAATACAAAATAATACTGAATGTAAACTGTAATTTAAAATTTTTTAAGTGTTTGCATTGAGTAAATTCAGCCTCTAAAATACTGACGGCAAATTATTATCATAATTACATGACTGTGGCTATCGAATGGAACGCACCATTTAATTTGATGGAAATATTCACTCAGGTGCCCTGAAAGCTGTGTGTCCTAACGGGCAGCAGTTTACAGTGGAAGACAAGCGTCTTATTCCCTCTGTCCTCTGATGCCTCCGTGACCGCCGGTGTAACCTCAGAGGCCATGAAGTCAAACGGCTACGTGTGAAGACCTTGGGGGATGTGAGGCCTGGCCCTGGTCCTTCTTGAGGACCCACTGAGAGGCCCCAGGAAAGAGAAAGGGGGCAGAAAAGAGGAGGGAACCCGGCTCCCTGACGAGAACTGACAGCCGGCAGCACGGCTGTTCCACTCGTGTGAAATCAAGAACGGTCTGTATGCACCAAGGCAGACGGAGAAAGCTCTCAAACTGTCACCGCACTGATGTTCTTCATCGAGGGTTCGGCTAATAAGTTCAGGTGGAGAATGAAGACGCCAGCACATTAGAATGGGCTAAGTTTAGCATCAAAAATCTGTGGGAGTGATGCTGACAAGGGCTGCTGAAGAGACGTCTGCTTAATTAAAATGAATTCTTTTAACCCTGATGGCTCCCCTTCCCTGCTACTGCACGTGAACATCCTACAGCTGATTTATCTCATGCAGTGTATTAACATAGTTATCTCAGTGTTTATGAAGGTAATAAAGAGGCATCTGTAGTTGAAAAATAAAACAAACCTCCTTAAACCCCACAGTAAGGGAACAGATAAATACAATCCAGCCTACCCACCCCATGGAAGAACGTGCAGCTGTTAAAAACCGAGCACAGAACTAAGGGGATGGTATGATGTTAAGTGGAAATCCACAGGTTAAATATGTGCCATGTGATGATGGCTGCAAATACCTTTCTTTCCCTTCTTTCCTTCCTTCCTTCCTTCCTTCCTTCCTTCCTTCCTTCCTTCCTTCCTTCCTTCCTTCCTTCCTTCCTTCCTTCCTTCCTCCCTTCATTCCCCCCTCCCTCCCTCTCTCCCTCTCTTCTTTTTTAACAATCAAACACATGGGCAAGAAAAATAATTCAACAATCTAATTTTCCAGGTGGTGAGATCTGTAAGTGAATTTCCTCTTTGTTTCAAAAATGTTGTTTGGACAACCAAAAGCACAAGAAGAAAAACAATGTGTGTGTCTCTTAGTCCTTCAGGACTGGTCATCAAACTTCAAGTTCATAAGTGCTGGTTGGGTATTTTTTGGGGGGGGTCCTTATGGGTTTTTATTATTATGGCTATTGTTTTGTTTGTGTTATTTCCGTTTAACAATTGCACGAGGGCTGTCGATGATAAAGCTGGAGGACCCTGAGCTAGTCTGGCTCCAAGTTACAGTCACGTGTGGATCAGAACTAAGGGCTGGGCAGGGAGAGGTGGAACTGGCTGAGGAAATTTGGCTTCAAGCTCTCCTCTGAGTCAGCCCCCACTGAGCTCCCACGTGCCTTTCATTTAGTACCAAATGAGCCCCTCAACCTCCCAAGGAAAACTCACCGGACCTGGCTTTTATGGCCCAGTGATTTACGTTATTGCTAACAGTTGTTTTACATGCTAAGCGCATTCTAAATTATTTGTCTATTACCCATATTAAAAGCGTCCTTTGAAAGCTGCGGGCATACCTTAGAGACACCACCGGGCAGTTCCAGACCATCACAATAAAGTGAGTGTCACAATAAAGCAAGCGGTAATCTTTTTGCTGGTGGAGGGTCTTGCCTTCCGTTTGTAAGGAAAGCCACATCCGTGAAGGGCACTAAAACAAGGTACGTCCTGCTGAGGCTTCTGTGGTCCTCAGCCCCTCTCAAGTTCCTGACCAGCCGCTGGGACCTGGGGCCTTCCAAGGGTGGGGGGTGAGGGAGTGGATTTGCATTTCTTTCAGCATATGGGGACAAGAGCCAGGACAATGAGGGCTCAGTGAACAAAGGGAGGGAAGACAATGGGAAGATTTTTAACGACCATTGAGCCCAGCAGAGGTATAATGGAATAGTATGGGCTCTGATTCTTTGCGGTCCTAGCCCACTTATTCTCTACTTTGGATTTTAAATGAGTCCCTGAGGCACACACCCGATGGTCTTGAGGCTTCAATTCCTCCTCCCAAACTGCAGGAACTAGAATTTTAGCCTCCCTATGCCATGGTCCTGAAACCCACCGTGTATTCGCCAGAATCTGGAAAACCTAAGCTGGTTTTCTGCTCACAGCTATTCAGGGGAGTGGGACCTCTGAATGCTCTGTCGGGATGTTGACAATGTTGACCCACAGTACTCAGGAGGTGGGAAAGGGGCAGATGGGAGTTTCTTAGGCCGAGTGGAAGACCACGCCTGAAAGCAAAGCGCCAACTGCCTGTCAGCCCTGAAAGACGGCTAGAAAACAGGGTCCGCCACAGAGGGGCGCTGCTGCCTCCAGTTAACTAGGCTTGAGTGAGTGATGGTTACAGTGCAAGATGCCAGAAAACCCACTTGTGGTCGCTTGAGTAACAGAACTCCAGGTTAGTAGAAATAAGCTTACTCGAAATGGCTACATATCCAGAGTAACATTAGTTCTGGAACCGAACATACTTCGGAAAACTGTTCATTTGGCGTCCACTAACCATGGATACCCTAATATTTTGTGAAGGAACCGGAGGAAAGGTTTCTTACCAGCAGTCAGTGTTAGCCATCAACTCAGACCCTGACTCCTTTTGCGACCAAAAGATGTCCCCCATCTGCTAATCCCAAAGGCTGTAGTCATGTCTCCATGCCCATCCTCCACTTCATCCCCTGCCCCCAGGGCCACCCCTGCCCCCTCATCGTTCCAACCTCCTGCTGTAAGATCAAGTCACTCCTCTGCTTAAAATCTTCTGGTGGCTTCCATCACCCATAACTGAAAATCCAAGCTGCTGCCTGCTTCCCATGTGACCCTCTTCTTTCCTTCCCTGCCCCCAGCCACTCCAGTCTTCTTTCTGTGGCGAAAAATACTCCGACTTCCCCACCCCATCCCAACCTTTGGGCTTGGCACTCACCGCTTCCTCAGCCTGCAGCACACTCTCAGCCCCTGGCTGACTGCTTCTCACAGTTTCGCTGGGTCCCCTATTCCATCCTGTTCATTTTTTTCATCGCTTTTGTCACTCTCATGAATTGTTTACATCTTCCCACAACAAACATGGAGAAGGGTTTTGTCTGCCTAGTTCAGTGTGTATCTCTAGTACCTAGAACAGCGTCTGGTACATAGAAAGTCCTCAGAAACTATATGTGGAGTCAAATGAATGAATGGCTTGGGTGTAAAAATGACTCCAATGACACCATCACTAAGAGATGTAGTCAGAGTTGACTTTCAGCTTGGGGGGAAGGGCGGGGCTGATCTATCGCCCTCTCCCTCCTCAGGGGACCCCTGTTTGCTAGAGTCTGGGCCAGGGCTAGGGGTGCAGTAAGAAAGAATGAGACAGAAAAATAAGAGCCAACTCACAGAGATAAAACGCAAGGCAATTCCATCTGACTTTCGAATGGACCACAAGGAAGAAATCGGGAATGAGGTTTTTAATACTGTTGTTTATTTAAATTCTGTGTTACCCACAAAAGCCAAATAACCTTTGGTCAATTTCTTACAAGTGGGAACAAAGTAAGTGGAGAGGAAACAAATGCAGCCAGTTGCTAGCAAAGCAGCCTTCGCTTTGGCTAGGAGGGCCGCTGGAGGGGTGCACATACCTGTCATGAGGAACAGGAGGCCGGCCACGTGCTGGGTCAGGCTTTCCTCCCAGAAGAAACTGACCATGGCCACAATGCAGCCGCACAGCAGCACAGCCACCGCCATGCCCAGGAAGCCCGCAGTGATTCTTCTCAAATCTAGTCTCGAAACACAAAGAGACATCCAAAATAATAAGCAGAGGAAGGAAAAGCATGGGATATCAGAGCACAAAGAGCTTTGTATATGTTATGAAAATTGATATGTTCCATGGACAGGCTTAGGGCCTACAAGGCCGAGGTGATGGTTCTGCTATCTTCTTTATTTTCTTATCCCCCCTTTTTTTTGAACAAGGACAATTTTTATAATCATTAGTTAAATTTCTATGATCCTACTTAAAACAGCAGATCCCAAAGACAGGTCTGCAGCCCCTGTGCACCTGGGCGCCCAGACAGGGGCATGCCCACTGGTTGATGGGGGGCTACTCTGCTGAGGTGGAGGTGCCCAGGCAGCCGCCACCTCATTACATGTTCACGTGGCCGCCATCCATCTTAGGGGTGCTCCAGAGAGGGTGGTTTCTGGTCCTACTCCTAGTCACCCATGGATAAATCACCCCTTCCCTTTAAGGAAATTGTTCATTTCCAATTGAGAGCATCTAAATTAAAGCAGAAGCCTATGCCTAAAGGAAGCATAGACACCACACAACAAGGGGCCAGGAGCAGTGATCATTTAAAGGGGCTGATTTTAATGAGAAGGGTAAAAGTAGTTTTTTTTTTAAAACATTTTTTTAAAGATTTTATTTATTTATTTTTAGAGAGGGAAGGGAGGGAGAAGGAGAGAGAGAGAGAGAGAAACATCAATGTGCGGTTGCTGGGGGTCATGGCCTGCAACCTAGGCATGTGCCCTGACTGGGAATTGAACCTGCGATGCCTGGTTCACAGCCCGCGCTCAATCCACTGAGCTACGCCAGCCAGGGCTAAAAGTAGTTTTAAGACATCCACATTCTGAGCGAGGGAAATGTAATAATAGTTCAGCCACTATTTTCTGACAACCTCCTCAGTTCCCTGCAGTTCAAGTTATATTTTCTGTGACCATTCAAAGGTGTAAGGTTCGGATATAACCCACATGGGATTCGCATTAGCACCGGACCTGTTAAGCTTCTCTGGTGAACACGGTGCAAATCACCAAGTGTGATTTTCTTAGAAGGAGCCGTGCATGAGACTAAAGGCATCTTTCCATGCAAAATTCAAAGAGGGTTAGGAGAGGGTGCTCAGACACTGTCTTGCTGGGCAACAACAGAGCACGACCTGCTACAGGGGAGATGAGATTCTTCATCAGGATCCAGTGATTATTGTTCTGATCTAAAACCGATGACTGTGTGGCTTTCCAGGCAGATGTGAAGAACGCCAAACATGCTCATAAAGAACTAAGATGTAAAAAGCCTCAGATCAGTGTCTAACTCAGATCTGCTGAGAAATGAACGTTAAGATCAGCCAGCAAGAAAGAACTTTCAGGAAGTCATACTATTCAGAAATAAGCCACATTGTAGCCAATGACTTTCCCAGTCCTAAATTTGCCGATCACAATATTTACATATTAGAATGTGGCAATAGAGCTTCTGTGTACGCATTTGAGAATCAAAACAGAGCCTTCTGATCCACCAGAGAGATTTATTTAGAAAATGAGACCCTGCTTGGTTTTCTGCAGTGGTTTTGGTCACCAGACAAGATCATCGAAGTCGTTGCTGCTTATTTCATTGCAGAATGGCAATGTCCGCCTCTGATTTGGGTAAACACTGAAAAGAGTTCAATCTAGTTTTTGCTTTCCTGAGTTGTCCATCACCAGGCAGCATAAATCAACAGTTTTCGAGTAAGTATCAGCCCTCTTCAGCATCACATTTTGTGATCCTTCCAGAGTTTCACATTTCCCTCACAGTGGGAAAGGGTAGTATCTGCCTTTGAAATGTAGAGGTAACAGACACCCTCGGAGAAAATGATGGCATACACCCATGAGAATATTTTTGCAGAAATACCAAGGTCTGAGATAGACACGGTAGCGAAAATGAATATTGTATTAAAAAATAGGAGTACCTAAGGTATAATCTCCTTAGTTTGCTAAGACAAGTGGCAGAGCCCGTCCTTAGACCTGCAGGTCCTTGTACCTGGTGACTTGGTAAAGAAAAGACTCAAGAAGCCACTTGTGCACAGATGCCACCAGGGCAGGTGCACGCATCACAAAGCCCGGTGCCCATGTACACACGTGTGACGTGTAGAAGAGCCACGGCCACGGAACAGTGAAAGGACTCCCTGAGTCTTCCTCCAAGTCGAATCGGGCTCTGAGACCATGCACGGTCAACACAGTATCTTTCAGGCTGAACCTGTGCAGGCAGGTGGGAATACTTTTGTTCAGAAAGACACCATTTCCTCTCTGCCCGGTCCCCAGAAATACTCACGGAGCAGGTGCCATTCATCTTGCTGTATTGTCTTGGTTAAATTGAAAGGGATGTTTCGTAAGCGGATTGGCTGAGAGAAATGGTACTTGATGGCTGTGCATCGTTGCGCAATACCTGGAAGGAAATAAGAAATACAATTTACTAGTCTGCATTTATAATACAATTCTGGAGACCTGAGGCCAAATAATGTATTGTAAACTGGGTGGACTGGGGGAGGGGATAGGAATCTCTTGATTATTCTCATTAATAGAGGCCAGCCAGAGCAGCAAAAACCTAAAACACGAAATAACTTTTTAAAGTCATGTTTCATTTTTGAATGTATTAAATTTGATAAGGATCTAAACTCCCCTAATTGTGTTACAACACTGAGTTTGTATTAACTAAACGCAAAATTCCTCAAGGAGAAATGGCCTAGAAGTATACAGATGGTTAGGAGAAATCAGCCTGAAATATTGTTAACACAGATAAATTACACGTGTCTGAATCTGATCCAATCTCTAACTCTCAAATGGGTTGCATCAGAAAGTTCATTAGGAAGTGTGTTTTCTGGAAACCAGAAGACATTTTTCCAGAAAGACAACCTTCTACTTGGTGGTGTAGGTGGTGATTAAGTCTCCAGACAACCCACAAGAGCCTGTTTAACCCCAGGCTAGCTGATGTAATTCCTCAATACAAGCTTCTCTGACCTGAGTTGTGGGTCCTGAGAGAAAGGGTGTTATTGAAAAATTCCCTCTCTTTCCTGGTTGCAAATTTTGAAATGGGCGTGTGTACCTATTGCTTTATTTAATACCTTCTCCTACCATCCCTCCCAACCTATACTTTTATTGCATAAATTAATACCAGCCTATTTCCCCTCTAAAATCTTCTGAATCCCATAAAAGTATCTACCCTCCCTTCAAATTAAAATACAACAGAACATACTTCTTTCATTGTAAATCATCTTGGTCAGTTGTTTGGATAAATGCAATTTTATTAGATTAATTTTGAAGAGATGTGAGTGGATATTAATCCTTTAATCCTGGTAGCTGTTAAAAACATTCTTATACCCCAGTTGGTGTGGCTCAGTGGATTGAGTACCAGCCTGCAAACCAAAGTGTCGCTGGTTTGATTCCCAGTCAGGGCACATGCCTGGGTTACAGGCAAGCTTCCCAGTGGGGGTGTAAGGGGCAACCACACATTGCTGTTTCTCTCCCTTTTTTTCTCCCTCCCTTCCCCTCTCTCTAAAAATAAATAAATAAAATTTTACAAAATCCTTATAGATGCAAACAATCTCTAATCAGTGACATTTCAGTAAATATAATATTTAATGTTGGACATAGGGTGTGGACTAGGGAGAAATTGCTCTCCCAGACTCGAAGGGCTGGCCCTGGAACAACCCGGTGCCAGGGAAATGTGTGGGCCCCTTTTACATCACTGCAAATATTCTCAGGGCCCGTTTGCTCCTCTGCCCCTTGCTGGGAGCAGGCACAATCCTAGTGTGCAGGAAGGGTAGCAGAAAGGAGATAGGCAGCCTACCCGTTCTCTCCCCCTTCCCCAGGGGAGCCTGGCTGGTGCCAGCAATGAGGTAAGCAGTTCACATATCACCACATTCCCTTTCCTTCCCCACCAGGCTCCAAGGCTAAATTTAAACTTCCAGGATCCCTGAAATGAGAAGGGAGAGGAGGTGGGGAGAGAGATAAGGTCTTCCCTGCATAGTAGTAACAAGCTGTCCTCAAAGATCCCTAAGATGGGGAGACTGGTGGTGAGCCCAGAGCTCCTCAGCTGAGTCTGCAAGAAAACATGCTTTGACCCTGGTGCTCCACTCCCTTGGAGATGATTAGAGACCTTGGGCAGAATTAGAAGAGAAAGTGGGAGTGAAGGACGGAGCAGCAGCAGTGTCAGAGGCCTGCCATTCGCCGTTTGAGCTCCTTGTTCTCAAACACTCGTTCCCGTCACAGCAGAAAGTCTAACAGATTCGAAGAGGAAAGTATATTATTAAGGTTGGGCTTCCTACATCATACATGGACAACTGACACAATGCAACTTGATACAAATCACACAGGAAAAGACCAGTAGTTTCTTGATGGCTCACCAAAGCCGAATTAGGTCCTTTGGATAAGAAGATGAGTACATGCGTGCACGTGGATGGTGGTAAAGACAGGAGGTCCATGCAATGTTACAGCGAAGAGTGATACTGTGAAAATCCACAAGGAGGCATTAGATTCAAATTTTTTTCAAAGCCATGCTTGCAAACTTTGAAATTAACTGGCTTTCCGGGTTTAGAGAGCAATGAATCTGGCTGGCTCTCTGAAAAGGAACGAAAAGCATGATCTCATAGCACCAGATGGCATCACACAATGGGGGGAAGAAACATGCAGAGGGCTGAAAGGAACAAGTTGTGGTCTATATATAGTGATTAATGAGCTTCTTAAAGGGCCAAGTAAAGCCACTTAAATGATGACATAAACCATACAATAAGATCTATTAATATGCTGCATGAGGTTACAAACAGGGTTTATGGGTTAGTGAATTTCTGCTGTTGTTGGTGCTTAAAGAGATGAATCAAATTCCAAGCTTCGTCATAGAAACCTTATTCTAGGTTAAATGAGGGGCAAATGTGAGAAACAGCAGAACATGCTGTAAAATGTCATTAGTGCTAATCAACAATGAGGCAGTATACAAGGAGGTCTGTCCAGAAAGTATCCAGCCATGTACTATGAAAACTAGAGACATTTATTGAAGAAGATACAAGGCACACAGTACATAGGACAATGACGTCTCCATCCCCTTCAAAGTGTGGCATCACCCTGGGACCTCACACAGTTCTCCCAGCGTCTCTTCCACTGTTCAAAACACTCTGCGAAATCCTTTGTTGTGATCTGTATCGGCTGCCCTGTTGTATTTTCCTGAATCTCATCAGTGGTTAAAATCTCTTCCCTTTCAAAGCTGATTTTAGTTTTGGGAAAAGCCAGAAGTCTTGAGGCACCAAATCTGGGCTGTAGGGAGGGTGAGTCACCTGGGTGACTTGATGTTTCACCAAAAAACTCTGCATGAGATGTGCTGCATGAGTGGGCACGTTGTTGTGATGAAGCTGCCAATCACTAACTGCCCATAGCTGCAGCCTTCTGAATTGTGCAAATAGTTTCCACAGAGGAAGGTTCAAGTTTAACACAAAATCTGATGCCCTAGTCGCTTAGTCATTTTGAACAGCCACACAGCACACGTGCTTACTCAACAGCCCCCACTGACTAGTATAGGGAAGTTGCATTGTCCACACATGCGCATTCCAGTCCACTCTCCTTGGCTGCCAGGTCATATTGATGTTGCACAAACCACTCTCATTACATTAACAATGGCTGGACTTTTTCCACACAGACCTCATATGTGGTAGCAAAAGTCCTTGCAGTCAGACAGCCTTGGGTTTAAATCCCAGCTGTGCAACTTTTGGCAAATTACTTAGCCTCCCAGAGCCTTGGTTCCCTCATCTGTAAAAGAAGGGGAATAATGGCAGATACCGTATGGGGTTACTGTGCAGAATGAAGGACTTGGTATATAGGACGTGGTCCACTCTCAGCACTCAATGAATGTCAGCATTCAATCCTGAGGCCTCTCTTGGTGCCTGCCCACATTCACTGTACAGAACCACTGCCACACTAGGAGTCCATACCCAAAATGGGCATCACAGATGAACCCAGGTGGACACATGAAACAGCTGCCTGAGCAATGGTCCAACCAACAGCTCTCGTGTTTCCTCTCCATTCTCAGCCCTACAAGTTAGCTCACTGGCCTCCTTGCCACTGTTCCCTCCCACCTCCAGCCACCCTGCGTGCCTCTGCTTCACAAATAGTCTGAGGCCTCTGGAGCCTTAGTCGCCCATCTGCAATGTGCAACATGAACATCTTGAGGATTTTACTATATCCACCTGCCTTTTATGGTATCGTTAACTTAGTATGTTCCTCTAAATTGATTACTATAAGTGGGAAATAGTTTTCTTGCCGTTATGTAATTAACACTGTGCCAATGTGCCACTTCCACACTTGGGCAAACAAAAGATGAGAACATCTCTGGGGTACCCTGGGAGCAGTAAGCCCGGGCTTTCATCATCCAGCTCTGTCTAGGCCCTTTCCAAGAACACACCACTGGCTTCCCCCTGAATCAAGCAGGTTCTAGGTAGCTAGCATCTATCCTTACCCTCCCTCTCACTTCCACTTTCCTGATCCCCATAGGCTATCCCACACCGTGCTCTGGCCTTGTGGTGCCCATTTCTTCCTCTACCTGCAGCACCACCTTAGAACAATCCCAAACCCATGAACCATCTAGGCCCACTGCCTTCATTCAAGAGGCCCTCCCCAAGCACAGCAGCCTGAGCCATTTACTCCCTCCTCTGGCTTTCTTTTGATGTTAGAGGCTGAGCCACACAATCTGGCTCTTGATTACTCAGTCTTTGTCACTTCCTAATCAGTCAAAAAGTGTGCCTCCCTGTGCATTCCCCAAGCTCCTTAAGAGGTGAGATGGTGACCTTTTCCTACGTTTGCCACAGCTAAGAGACGAGCCAACAACAGTTGAATGGCACTATACCTGAGGCTTCAGGCTCTCTAGCAAACGAAAGGGTCAGGGAACAGGATGCCCTGTTTCCTAAAACATTTCAGAGGCCCTTGGAATTTTATAACTGACCTGTGGGCAGAAAAGCCAAGGGCTCTTCCCCCCAGCTCTGTCCACACACAGCCCAGTTTAAAAGGAAAGATCAATCGTGGGGTCACAGGGCAGAGTTGCTGCCGTGTTCCTGTCAGAGACATTTAATTCCAGAGGAATCAAGTGCTAAGCAGACAAAAGAAAATGTTTTCCTCATCACCTGCCTTCATGAGTACGAACAGCCCTCACTTCAATAAACCAACTAGTCCAGTCAGTCTAGCAGCTCAGTGCTGCCCTTGGGCAGCTCACATGACCAAAATGAGTCCTGAAAGGGAAGCCCCCAAGGGCCAACCCATCATCGAGTCTCCATAATTGAAAGTGGGGGGTACAAAATGAGAAAGTCTAGACTGGCCCTGCCCAGTAAGGAATATGGTACAAGTCACAAGTCCCATATACAATGCTAAGTATTCCAAATGTCACACCAAAAAGCAAGTCACATTAAGTTTCATACAGTATCATTTAACATGCAACCAATATTTTTGAAAATTATTGAGCTATTTTATGTTCTTTTTTTTTCATTCTAAGTCTTCAAAATCGAGAGTGTGTTTTCCTCTTATAGAACATCTTTCGGACACGTCTAATTTCAAGTGCTCAGCAGTCTCATGTGGCCGGTGGCTATTGTACTAAAGAGAAGAGATTTCCAGGTGAAGGTGAATAGCACCCCAATTATAGTAACAGCAATGGAAGGCAAGAATGTTTGATACAGGAAGTGCCTGAAAGGTGTGAAAGTTATTCTTTATTTATTGTCTCTCTCCACAATATCCTATGCTGTTCTGCTAAAATTGTCTCTTATTACCAGGGCAGAATCAGCTTCTTGTAATGTAGAACATTTGTGTCTGAATTCACTCGATATTGTCTTTGGAGCAAGACAGCCTGGATTTGCATTCTGGCTTCACCACTCACTAACGGTGTGCCCCGGGCAAGTTACTTAACCTCTCTGAGCATCAGTTTCTGCAGCTGTAATATACAGACAGTGATGGTTCACCTACCTCATAGGAGGATTGAGACACTCATATAATACTACGATTATAGTATTACTAGTATTAACTCCTATTGTTATTATTACTGCTACTACTATTATTTATTTGCCTGAACAAACCCAGATAACTGGACTATTTTTTAAAGATTTTATTTATTTATTTTTAGAGAGAGGGGAAGGAAAGGAGAAAGAGAGGGAGAAAAACATCAATGTGTGGTTGCCTCTCACACACTCTCTACTGGGGACCTGGCCTGCAACCCAGGCATGTGCCTTGACTGGGAATCAAACTGGTGACCCTTTAGTCGCAGGCCTGTGCTCAATCCACTGAGCCACACCAGGCAGGGCTGAACTATTTCTTAAAGGCAAGACTCAGGTGAGTTACTTGAACTATAAACCCATGATCTCTAGGGTTCAATGACAAGTCTGACTGATTCAACCTATTGCAGAAATAGTAATTATTACAACAGAAAATTTCCTTTTTTAAGTGGCAGTGGAGAGCACCAGGAAGAATGGTGCTCAAACAGGCACAGTCTTGTACAAAGTAGAAATGCAATCCTTTAGGGTAATGGGTGACCCCTGCCTTCCCTGAATTAGGTTTTGTTCCATTGTTTTTAATCTTCACCTGAGGGCATGCTTATTCGTTTAGAGAGAGGGGAAAGGAGGGAGAGAGAAGAGGAGAGAAACAGCGATGTGAGAGAGAAACATCAATCTGTTGCCTCGTGCACATGCCCTGGCTGAAGACAGGAGCCCACAAACTAGGCATGTGCCCTGACCTGGACTCCAACCTGCTACCTTTTGGTTCACGGCCTCAACCTACCGTTCGGTTGATTGAGGATGCCCCAATCAACTGAGCCACACCAGCCAGGGCACCCTGAATTAAGTCTTAAATTTCCTTTAATATGGTTATTTTTTTATCTACAGTAACACACAGTAAAATATTTAAACCTTTAAAACCAGAGATTCTCAGCTTCTCAGAACCATCATGGCATATACAGTTGGTGACTGAGCCGATGGGACGGGAATTCCTGATTGGAGAGGATGTGATTTCAGGTGGCTTGTGGGGAATTTCAGCCAGCTGAGTGCTCTCTGCTTCTTTCTCCCTCCCTGTTCTTTCTGCCCCCTTCCCTTTACCTTCCCTCTTTAGCACACGACTGGAGAACCACAGTGTGGAAACAGTTCCTATTATTTTTTTCTTATCTCAGAGTTACCAGGGTGGGAAAGGGGGTATAATCATGCCATTGGATTATGCCAGTCCTTCTGTGGAAGGCAGACAGGGGCAGGAACAGACACCCAGCCCATACCTTGCTCCCTGAGCCCTGACCCACACGAAAGTGAATACAGCCATTGACTCGGCGGCTGCTCGACCACAGCCCACTGGGGGATTTCCTTCACACAGGGGATACCCAGTTACAGGGACAGACTGACAGTTGCTGTGGTTAATCCTTGCTCCGGTCACAACAGGCTGACCTCGGAGAGACCAACACCCTCTGAACAAAAGCTGTCTCAATCGTACATGGGTCTAAAGCTGTTGTTAATATACACCTGAAGTTAAAATCTCCTGTGTTCAGAGAGGCATCCAGTCAGTATGGGAAGCAATTCTAAGCTTTCTTCCCTCTCCAGCATGACTTTTTCAATTAGTGTGAACATCAGTGATTGGTTCTACAGTGGCCCTTCACATCCCCCCTCCATCCTAGGACCCAATGGAAAACAGTACTTTCCATCTGCAGTTGGGAAGCCACATTTGGGAACGCGGAAATACTGTTTTCAATCCAAGGCTGGTTGAATTTGCAAAGGGGAAACCCGTGGATTGCGGGACTGAGTGTATGTATTGGGAAAAACTCTGCATGTGAGTGGACCTGAGCAGTTCAAACCTGTGTTGTTCAAGCATTGATTTCATCCTCGTCTCCATCCAGCATTTGGGAGGAAGGAAGACGTCGAGTCTCCATCACTACTTTCTGCCATCAAAAGTCAACCAAGTGTTCTTTCTTCCACTCGTTCACTTATTCCTTTTTTAAAACAAACATTTATTTAGCAAGTGCCTTTTAGACAGAGGACCTGCTTTCCAAATCTAGAATATGACACCACAAACACAAACACAGTGAAACTAAACCATAACTCTGAAATGCAGAGCAGGGAGGGAGAGAGGTTGGGGGACCTCCCACCTGCCCCATGATGACCTATAAACAGGGAGGGCAATTTCCCAAATACTCAAAAAAAGCAATTTACTGGAGAAAGGTTGCCCATTTCAGAATGGGTTGGCAGTGGTCCAGGCAAATTATCCTTCAAAACAATGCACTGTTGGCCCCTTCCAGGTGCCTTCACAGAATCCTTCTAATGGAGTTGCACTTTCAGAAGTTTGTTTCCTTTCTGAAAATGAGCCCCGGATGAAGCTGCATTGACGAATTGCTACTGTATATAGAAACGAGGAAAGCAATGTTTGGTAGAGCTAATATATGAAGATATAGGCAAGGGCAATAGCTCTGCTCAGACTGTGAAAAAAATTAAACATATTTGCCACTATGAACAATGTTCTCTTGGCCCCTCACCAGACGGGCTGCTGGATTTATAAGGGGCTGTGTCACAGATACATATGAAGATAAATGGAAGCTAGGAGCCCCTTTAAAGCAGCCAGCAGGTTCTAAAAAGAGAGACTTTTCAGTGGCTGATGGAGTTGTACTTCTGGGCTTTGATGGGTTAGGGAAATCAGTTTTGAAAAACAATACAAACTGATTTGAAACAGTATTTCCTACTTTTTCTAAGTCATGATAAAGGCTAAGCAATCATCAAGCAAGACTGACAAGTTGGAATTTCATTTCCTTTAACTTCTTCAGCCCGCCTTCTCATGGTTAGGTGGCCTGGTAGGGACCAGAGACAAGGAGTCACATCTCTAAATGGGATGGATGCTCGAAGATTCACTCCAACAAGAACATAGGATGGCATTCACCACCTTCCAGTGGCAAAAACCTTATGGCAGGAGGAAGCCAAATCCCAAAGCCATTTCGCAGCAGCCGTGAAAGATTCCAGGGCAGGGCCCTCAGTCTTTGGCAGCCTTTATCACCACTTCCCATGCATTTTGGTTCCTCCAGCAGCTCCACAGGCCCCACTAAATCAGGACAGAAATCTGCAGCAGATAAGCGCACTTTTGAGACCACCAGAACTGCGTTAGTGCAGTTATAGGAAAAGGATAATCACGCTCTTATTTATGACATAGCCTCTTAGGCTGCATTCCGAGTGCCTTCTCGCACATCTCTGTAAGTTGCACAAGGCAGACATTCTCCCCTTCTTACAAATTAAGGAGAACAAGGCAGGCACAGACCACGTAAGTCATCTACATAGTAATGGTAATTTACCGAGGTGTCCCACAAACCGGGCGCTATGCTGAGAGCTTTCCTCACGTTGCCCCCACGAGGCAGGTTCTGTTGTTACCTCTGTTTTACACAGGAGGAAACTGAGGCTCAGAGAGGTTAAATTATCTGCCTGAAGTACCGCAGCAGACAAGTGACAGAGCTGGCACTGAATTTGCCTCTGCCTCCCCAAAACCAATTTGTAGATATCTTAACAGACTTTGTCAGATGAGAATCACTACAACTATATCTGATCGTGACTAATCAGTTCCCTTAAATGGACACGGACAAAGCAGGCAGGCAGGGGTTGACCCCTGGCACTGCTTCTATCATAATATTAATCTCTGTATTTCCAGTGCTCTCACACTGCCCTCCACCCAGCAGGAGGTAGAGAGAAAGATTCCAGAATGCAAACACCCAAAGCTCCAAATGCAGAATGAAAATTTCCTTCCCTGCTTGCTGAGCAAGATTTCAGGTGCCTAAATCCCTGACAGAGGCCAAGGAAAACTAGAAGGGGCAGCAGGATGGCTCTGGAAAGAGAAGAAGGTGCTGGAAGAATGGGAGGGGGAAAAGGGCCATGGGGGGGGAGAGATTCTACCTCTCTTCAAGCCCAGAGCCCTGGGGCACACCTGAGCCCCAGGTGGAAGGTTGGGGACGAGGGTGCGGGAGTGGTTAACACCTCAAGTGAGGACCGGAAGGGAAAGCCTTGCCCTTGACCGAGTGGAGCTGCCACCTCCTGATGGGCACCTCTCTGTGTGTGGGGAAAGAGCCACCACAACCACCCCAACTGCACACCGAAGTCCCCATCCTTCTCCCTATCAGAACTCACCCACCTAACCACAGAACTCAAACAGTCAAAATCACCGTCTGGTGCTTGAGCCTGAAACATAAATGGACTTCTGGTCAGCTTCCAATGACAGTGTGAAGGGGAGCTGTAATTCTCTTTCTGCTTACCACCTGTGCTTATCACATCTATTCCTCACAAGTCCTTGCTGGAGGACAAAGAGAGGACGAGATAACTCGCATGTAGCTCACAGCCATCCTGTACCACCATTCTCCTGTACCATCTTAGGACACACACACAGAGATGCACACACGCGCCACCACCACCAACACCCCATTTCAGCCCACATCTCAGCAGAACATGCCCACAAACTGTTCCCAGCCCTAATTTTACATCAAGCAGCATGAATGACATAAGACAAATGGACAGAAAAAAGAAAAAGTGCCAATAAGCAGTTTTACTCAGCATCACTTAAATCAGCTATTTGGGGATACAGCAAGCAAAGAACCGGAGGGCAGGCAGAGCTTAGCAGAATCACAAAAATTAAAGGTTCCCCCAGCCCCCACTCACCCTGTGGGTCAGCATCCTTGCCCCAGCTGCCACTCTGTGCCTCCCATCTGCTCCCCACCCTGCCCCCAGGCCCTCTGCCACCAGCTCAGCCCTGCACAGCACATTAGCATTCTTATCACTCCCCTCAACCAGAGAGGAAAAACTTCCAGCTGCCTGGTACTTAAGCATCACCCTTGGCACCACAAGCCTGTAAGCCGGAGCCTGTGCATAATTGACAAGGAATATGTTGATAAGAAATGGGACTGTTCCAAGTTTCTGAAGGATAACTAGGTAATTAAAAGAAAAATCTAATTTAAGAAACTTCTGAAGAAATTCTTTTAAACTCTCCGGCAACATCCTTTATGGATTACTCTCTTTTCCTAGTGACTTCTGCTTTGTTTGGTTTTCAAAGCCTGGGGTTTGATATCTGATGGTCTAGGTCATCCCAGTGCCCCTCGGCCAACTCCGGGTAACTTGCGAAGCCCTGGACTAGACGCAGAAAGGCACATCCATTTCCTTGCACGGCTCAAGCACCCGAGTTTTCTGAAGCCTGAGTGCCTGGTGACTTCCTGCTCTGGACTCACACAGTGCCCTCTGAGTGCCCAGGCGCTCCGGCCAGCAGCTGTCCCCCTTGTGCAGAGTAATGCAAGTCTCAGGGAGCACTGTCAATTACCAGGAGCGCCAGTGTGCAGCGCTCTGGAATCAGCCTGTGCAGTGCTCTCCACTCCTGGCTGCATCACTTGGCTGCCTGGCTGGTTTAAGGCCATGCAATGAGCCAACCAGCTGCCAAAACACCCAGAGACACACACATGAACATGTGGGGCTCTACAAACCACACACCAGGAGATCCATCGCTTCCTAACAAGCAGCCTGGACCAGCGTGGTCTTCATTGCATATCACCTCCCTCTCCTGAAGGCTGGCTTAACACTAATTTATGGCCTACTCCCTGCTGCCTTTATGAAATTCTCTGCAAATCTGTACTTAATCTGTAAAATGGGGCTGGCAATATTCATTTCACACCTGACCCCAAGGACCCTAACAGACTAGGCATGCGCTGTGCACGATCACCTTTAATCCGTGCTCTCCGCATCACCACTCTTGCTCTAACGGGTCTTACCCAGCCCGGTTTGTTGAAGAGCTTGTCTAACCTCAGTTACTGGGCCTTGTGATTTTCCTACAGTGCCATCCCGCCCACAAACAGAATGAAAACAAACACAGGCCCTGCCCTCAGAGAGTTTAGAATCTACTGAAGGACAGTGACATTACTGAAATAACGGTACTAATATTGTAGATGGAAAATTACAGCTCTGCCATGAAGGACCCCATAGAGCAGGAGGCAGCCCAAGAAGGCTGAGGTCCCTAAGGTGCCCAGGATTACCCTTGTGGGGTAGAAGGGAAGGCAGGTGCAGGGCTTTAAAGAGGAAGGCCTGCGGAAATGGGGTACAGAGTATGAGGGGGTATCAGGGAAGACGATGCTAGAGAGGAAAGTGAGGGATGGACCGCAGAGGGCCTGAAGGCAGGTTGAGACGCGATCTCTATTGTAAGCCTCAACAGAAGTCACCACAGATTGTAAACTAGGAAGAAGACATGATCAAGATCAATTTTTAAAAACAAGCAAGCATAAAACACTTCACTCTTGCCCCAGCATGGAGAACATATCAGAGAGGGCCAGAGTCATTGAGGTGACAGAGATCCAGACAGAGAGAGATAGGTTCCCGGTGAGCACAGGTCAGAGAAGGCCTCCAGGAGCGGATGTGAGAACTGAGTCCATAGCCAGGTGGAGTGGCAGGAAGTGGGTGGCGTTAGAGGAGGGATGGGTGGTCTCGATAGAAGAATAGTGGAAGCAAAGGTATAGAAGTCAGGAGTGTTTACAGGGACTGGAGGTCTGGTGTCCCTGGGTTGTGAGGGGTGAGAGGGAAAGTGGTGAGGAATAAAGCTCTAAGGGGAGGCTGCAGAGAGCAGGCAGGAAGAGCTCCTTCCCCCACACTGTGCGGCTTCCTCATCCCGTTATCAGGAGCCACAGAAGGGTTTAAGCAGAGAAGCGATAGGATCAAGTTTCATTTTAGATAGATGATTCTGTCCATTGGGCAAAAGAGATCTATGAGGAGATGGGCGGGGTGGGGGTGGGGGACTGGTTCACTAGGAGGCTATGCCCCCACAGTTAAAATATTATGCAGGTATTAAAATGATTAAAATTGGAAAGTTGTGATTTAATCCTAGATGCAAAGCAGCATATATTGTATTCTCCCAAATAGGTGCTTGTGTAAATATATGCATAAGGACGGGATGAAAATAAATCAAATTTTTAACAGTTATATAACTAAATTGCAGGGTTATCGATGAGTTTTCTTCTTTGCAGTTTTCTGCATTTTTTTTACAATGAGCATGTGTTTATGAAAGTTCATACTTAGAAACAAACAAAAATTTGAACTACATAAAATCAGCATGGATGGTCCTATCCAACTGATAGCAACAATTTACATTTTGCTAGTGCCTGATATTTAGTGACCCTAAATCTTAAGCCACAAGATAAATATCATTCTCTCTGTGTTCACAGAGAGGAAAATGAAAAACAGGGAAGCAAAATGATTCATTTAACATGACACAAAGGGCTGGAGGCAGAAGCAGATGAGGACTAGGTAGATGCATGCACTCCTCAGCCCGTTCAATCCTTTCTGCTGAGAAATTATTTGAACAGAACAGATCATGCACAATCCAATAATTAAGATAGCCAAAATAATTAGAGAGACAGCCCAGCAGACTGCATAATTATCAGCCCAGATCAATAAAAAAGAAGTCAATCCACAGCCTTGAATAAATAAGGCTGCAGGCTACAGTGCTACAGGGACTGTAATTCCAGAATCCTGAGCTCAGTTACGGCACTGTTTTTCTAGAAGTGAGGAGGTGCCAGCATGAGAAGGGAAGGAAGCCGAAGTGGCTTCCACCCTGGGCCTGCCCATCCTCACCCAGGCTGACTGTGAAAAGAGAGGATAAAGCTAACCAGCCACACAGTATCGTGGCACACTTCACTCTTCACTCCCACGCTGAAAGCAGTAGTTCATGCAATCCTGCTTCTTTAATTACTGATCATTCCCCGACTCTTTCCATCACTCTGAAGAGCTGCATGAACACAATCCTGGATGAAGCCACAGCTACAGATATCAGACCCTCGTGGCTCCCTCATGGCTCCCTCCTGCCCAGGATGAGTGCCCATCCCAGTCCTGGGCAGGGGAGCTGCGGTCCCCAGAGAGCACCAGGCCTGACTGCTTCTCTTCTCTGTGTACCCAGAAAACACAGCAAAGACTGCCCCATGGAAGACTGGCCTCTATGACACTTATTTTTTATTTCTTTATATTAAAAACTTCAGAATTTCTTAGAGAAACCCAGTGGTATTTTTCTAGCCTGAAATATGATTCTTGGCTTTGTTGGAAGGGCAAGGTGAGACTATGCAGAGGGAGAAAGGAGGAGGTGGGAGGCTCCCCAAAATTGCCAAGCTTGCGGATTAAACAAGTGCAAATTAGTCAGTGTCCAAATTTATGCTGAAATGGACAATACTGTATTTTGCAAGCCAATAAAGTGGCATTTACATGTAAATACACTGAAAATGAATAACCAATTTAGATTTTCTTAATCTGCTGCAAGTGGCCCTGAGGATCAATAGGATGACAATTAACTAGAAGTTCAGCATCCATGGGTTCTAATTCAACCTTGCTAGGGCCAATGCCCCTGTATTTGCTTTTTCTAAAGGACATAGTAACAGCCCTCAGAGGAGAGACTGGCTGGCAGGCCAAGGCTGTGAACAAGATGACTGAGTGGAATGCCTGCAAATGAGATCTGACTGTGCCTGTCAATCATCTGGGCACTCTCACAGACCCGCCCATCTGCCCTCCAGGTGACCCCTCTCTATTTCGGAGCTCTCAGAGTAGTCCCTCAGGCTCACCCTGCTCTCACTCTCATTTTCTCCTCTAGTAAGGATGGCCACAAACTTCACATTGTTCCCTAAGCAGGAAGTACCGTACACCTTGGCACTGTGCTTATCTAAGACCCACTTATTGCAACACAGAAGGACACCCAGGGGCCTCAGTCAATAACAATAAAGTCCCAAAGTCTCACTCACAGGAGTACCTCCTGAAACCTCATCTCAAGACTATTTGCCCTGATTTCAGACTTAATTCCAACTTGCTTCATCTATGGACCCCTGTTCCTAGACCACTAGAAGCAGCAAAGCAGAGTAGGGAAAGGAACAGCTAGAGGAAGACAAAAGAAGCAGAAGGAAGTGATATTTATAAAGGCGGCAAGCATTAAAAAATCAGAACAGGCACAATCATTTTGTTTAAAGGACAGTAGACTTCCAATAGTTTTGAAGCAAATAGTTCTACACACCTCTGTATTCCCTACGGACCTCAGTATTCCATCATACTGATAGTTTATAATGATAACCTTGCATCATTAAGCCAAACTTAAACCTAGTGCTCTTGGTTTCAGAAAGTAGAAATGTGCATAAATACTTTGAATAAATATATTATTTGGTTAAATAAAAACAAGTTTTAATGCACAGAAAGGTAGGTTTTAGCTATCTGGAAAACTTACCCTTTATTTCCTGATGCTTTAAATAAATCATGGAATGTAATAATTTGGGAAACTCTAAGAAATCATGAAGGGTGATGTGACCTTTCCCTTCCCTTTTACAATGAAAAACTGAGATCTAGAAAGGTTTAAATGACTTGGCAAGCTCCCATCTGCAGCAGGAAGAGCCAGGACCAGACCTGTAGCTCCTGGTGTCCAGGGCTCCTCATCTCCTGCCACCCTCCCACATGGACGCGTGACCCTCTGTAAACAAATGGCAGTCACCAGCAGTCCCGATGTTATTCTCCTCCATCACATATGCTAAGTCAGGGGGCACAACTCCTTTTCTGTTTCTGCAAACTGGTTCAGGTTATGTGGAAGAAACATGCTATGTGCATTTACGGTGCTTTTTCTTACGTTTTCTTATATTCCGTGAGTACAGTACTCTTGGTGATATAGCTACTCCAGAGTAATTTTGCTCCCCTAGTTCATAATCTCCCACAGATTTTGTAAGGCTCTTCCTATTATTACTGTCTGTAGAAGGAAACAAACAAACAAAATCCCTAGAGGATGCAGAAGCTTCCTGAGGGATGTGTTCCAGATCAAGAGACCAAAGTTAAGACCACTCTGCGATGGCTCTCCTCTCATTCTCCGTGGAGTTGCCTCCCCGCCACCTTCCCCAGCACTGTTCAGGGCATGTTAGTTAACCCTCTTTGAACAGGCTGATTTTCCTCTTCTTTCACCGTCTTCTAAGTAAGTTTTCCAAATGGCCGAAATGCTTGTGATGGGCAAAGGTGAGGAGATACGCTCTATACCTTGACCCTATGTGATCTGTCTTGCTCTCTCAGTAAGAACCAGCCTGACCCTGACGAGAATGACACACGTGACTGGCATGTCTGCCTGATCTCTGCTTCATGTGGAAGGGTTTGAGTAAACACAGCTGGTCCTAAGAAGCATGAGAAGTTGAGCAACAGACCCACCATTATAATCATTACCATGGATGACTAACAAGATTACCTTCCCTCTGCATAAAGGAGGAAACCTGGAGTCAAGAAAGACGTAGCGTGTTCAAATTTTTGGAGTAGGGCTTTCAGGGAAGTTAACTATTATGCTGATTGCACTGTGTAGCAGGCCATCATTTGAGGGGGAAAAAAGAAGGAAGTAAAATGAGTACTCAACATTCATAATACAAATTAAACTAAAGTGATCAAATATAACCTCTAGTAGATTATTAAACTCTGAAAGCACATCTCTAAAACTTTTGAACAAAATGAAGCGTAACACAATTGTTGAATTCTCATTTATTTCAGTAGATTATGAGTATTAAATACCCTTATGAAGGAAAGGAGGATTAATAAACCTAGAATGTTTTTCCTGTAGTAACAAAAAAGTATATGTCTTTCTTTCATCAAGCTCTTTTCAAAACTTCTTCAAAGAAATTTAAAATGAGCAACTAAGGCAAAATTTAATTAGACCATGCCATTTTCTAAGGGGCACTCCTTGTTGCTCTCCGTTACAAACTCTAACTCCGGTTCCTAGAAGCAGCTATAACGTGTGTCAATGGGAGACACATTCGAACCTGTAGAGAACTTTTTGTGAGTTTATTTGAGCAGAGCTGATGACAACTGTGCGGAAGCAAAAACTCCACAGAATGAGGGACACTCCAGAGAATGGCAGCTTAGCACCTTCATTTATATATTATAGTCAAAAGAGGATGCATAAGGCGGTGACATAAAATCCATTGGTAATAAGAGGGAGGCAGGAGAAAGCAAAGCAGGGTGGGGGGCCAACTGGGATTGGATAGAAAGTAAAATGATAGACACCTTTACACAGGTGAGTACAGGACAGTTTACAGTCCATTAACATACAACAGGCACAGCGAGAGGACTGTGGTGGCCCCCAGGCGAGGTGCCTGTGCTCTGAGGGGTCTGGAGACAGGAAACCGGACATTCTGAAGGCATGGCTATCAATCAGAGATGCAAAGAGACAACAGACTGGCTCAGTGAAGGCGCAGTCTGACCTGTGTTAGGGAAGAATACCAGTTCCGGACTTGCTGCCCACCACGAACTGCTTTTAGTCAGAAAGTTTTAATTTTTCTGAGTTCGTAGGGCTGCCACACATGCCTCCCTTGAGCTTGTTAGGCTGCACATGTGGCCCCTTTTCTTCCACACTTATTATTACCAATTCCCTGTGAAATCATTGGAGAAGAAAAAAATTATACAGTTGAGACCTTCCAACCAAATGTTCCCACAGAAGAGAATTCCTGGAATAATGTAGAAAGTCCTGCTTTCCCCTTTGAAGCCCTCAGGAAACGAAAAAGAACATTAGCAATAAGAAAGCATGTCACATTTAAAAGGGCAAGGGAAAGACATGTGGGTGAACAATCTGAAAACAGGAAAAGACTCTCAAACGTGGATTGTGCTAACGCTTACCTGCTTCTAGAGAGAGCTGACCTTTTCCTCTCTGTACACTTTGCTGAGTTAATTAAGCTGCTGTTTTGTGGGCATCCTATAATTACTGCCAGTTAATGCTGCCAGAGACCCGACAGGTTACCCAGATCCAACCTCTGTATTTACAAATGAGAAAATGAGGATCTGAAGGGGAGAGGCGACCTGCCCAAGGTCACACAACTGGTTAATAGCAGAGGGAAGAAGATGCTCCAAGTCTGCCAACTTCTGTCACCTCAGTAAACTGCAAAATAAACTTACTGGGAGGGGAACCACTTCAGAATGCCAGCAATGCCAGCAAAGCCGCCGGTCTCTTGGAGAGCTAGCTGTCTCTGCCTGAAGAGTCTGAAGGGAACTATTGCTCTCCATGCAATTCTCAGGCTTTTTCAGCACGCAAGAGCCTCCCTAGAAACAAGGCTGACGCAGCAGAATTGCTCAGTGAAGAGCGGAGGAAGGGCAGCAACCTAGAGGCTTTCAGCAAATTATCCCAGTGGTTCTGCTTTCTGGCCAAAGGAAGTATGCCATTGGAATTGCGACAACTTTACTGAAAATAAAAAATATTGACTATGCCAAAACTGTACATGGAAATGCTTAGCATGAACTTGACAAAACACCACCTATGTATTGAGTTCTCAGGGTTTGAAAACCACCTTACTAGGGCTTGTGAGAGAACAGAGACAAAGGAACTTGGAGGTAGGGACTTCCTATGGAGGTGAGCAGGAAGAGGAGAAAACCTCAATAACAATGCAATCTTTCAGTTAAGGATTCAGATTGTTGTAAGAGGAAAATCCCCCTGTAAGAAGTGCTCCATTAATTTTACAGTGATTTCTTTGGAATACTTTAAAACAAAAAAGCATAACATAATTTTTTTACTTCTACTATTATTGCTATTTTTTCAAATGACAAGTATTTTGTCTTCTTTGAATTAATTATTAGTGTCCTAGTCTTTGAAAACTGATAATACTTCTTCCTTCTCCTTGCCCTTGAATTGAACCAAAAATAATGAAGTGGGTGAGAAGAAAATGGACCAGATACAACAGTGATTTGAATCAATCCAGCGTAATTATTTCAACAGCCATTCTACAAACAGATGCTAGCCTCTGTCCCTGGCCTTCAGGTAGGGAGGAAAATAGACAAGAAAACAAACCACAAGGCAATGTAGGAAGTACTATGATAGAAGGATGCGTGAGGCACACTGGTGTCCCGGCTACTAAAGCAATTTATTCTTTATTAGAGAATGAAGGGCTGAGGGAATCAAGGAAATTTAGAGAAAAAAATAACAATGGAACTAAGCTTTCCAGAAAGAGGGCCCAGATGGGCAAGGAGGGACGGTGTCCCAGGCAGAGGAACCAGGACACACAATGACACAGAGGGTGAAGGGCAGGTGTTTTGAGGGAATGGCAGCTGGGCTGGTGGAGCGGATCCTGAATGTCATGGAGAAGAGGCTGGGTCTCTAACCAGAGAGGTGGCCACACAGTGAAGGCTGATTTAGCACCTGCTGAGAGTTTAGACTTGTAGCTGTGGGTGGTGGGAAACCATTAGAGACTATTTTTTATTTTTACCATTTTAAAATGTACATTCCCACTTTCTATTTCCAGGAACTTTTTTATCAACCCCAAAGAAAACCCTGAACCCATTCAGCAGTCACTTCCCACTTCTCCCTCCTTGTTTTCAGTCTCTGAAAATTGGCCTACTCTGGATATTTCTACAAGTGGTATCTTACACTATATTGCCTTTTGTGTCTGGCTTCTTTCATTCAGAATGATGTTTTCAAAGTCCATCCATGTTGTAGCATGAATGAGCACATCATTCCTTGTTATGGCTGAATAAAATTTCATTACAGAGGTCTAGCACATTGGGTTTATCCATTCATCTGTTGTTGGGCATTTGGGTTGCATCCACCTTTTGGCTAATGTGAATACTGCTGCTGTGAACATTCATGTAGATATTGTTGAGTTTCTGTTTTTAATTCTTCTGGATATATTCCTAGGGATGGAAATGCTGGATCATTTGGTAATTCTTTGTTTAACGTATTGAGGAAACCATCAGAAAGATTTGTAATAAAAGGAAAGACACCATTATATTTTAAAAAGATACACGTACGTAATAGATATTTAAAGAAACAAGGTCCCATAGAGATAGTACCCCAAAGAACCACCAAATAGCTGCTTATTTGCTTCTTTCTGCTTTCCTTTTTTTCCTATCTTCTCCCTTGGTTTTTTTTTTTCTTTTGTCTTTTTTTTTCTTTTTGAACCTTCAAATTGGCATGCAATCTGGTGGCCCAAATATATGTCCACCCACATACCTTGTGGCTCTACACTATCTTCTGAGGCTTCTGTGCTAAAACCCTGCTTCCTCAGCCCATCTGCAGCAACTCAGACTTCTTGCTCTGATATTCCTGCTCTGAAGAGGTATCAAACTTTAAAACACAGGACTCTGGTTTCAAATGGGAGGTCCAAGCAGAGCACAGCAACTCCATCTGGAAATGTGCAGTTGCTCTGGACTGGCCTGACATGTAGAGGCCTGCTGAGATATCCGGGGTTCATCCTAACACCCTCTCCCGCCACCCCACTCCTCCAAACGCAGAATCATACACTGCTGCACAACCACTTTCTCAGGGGACCTTCCAGGTTTTTACTGTTGAAAGCAAACAACTCTTCACAGAAATTTCAAACACTGTTCAAGCCCAACACAGAACACAAGTAAAGCATCTTTTCTTCAAACTACAGTCAGTTAGTTTCTCAAATATTGAATATGTGCCTCTGTCCACACATTAGGACACCAGCAACAGCACAGAGTGATTTGCTAATCTTCTTTCTCAAAGTTGTTGCAGTCAGAGGTGCACTTGGCAGTTGTAATAATGGAGGCTCAGTGAGCAGTCAAGGGATGGGAATAAAACGCAACACTGTCACTGTTGTTTTTCTATAAAAAATTAAAACAAGTCATATTGTAGGGTAAACAGATTTTTATACATTGGCTTGGGGGCGAGGTGGAGGGGGCAAGGCATGTTCAGAACAATGATCTCCTCTTCCAAGCTGTCTCTGGAGTGCCCTGCACTCTGGGCATGAGCGGGTAGGAGGGGTGTGGAAGGGGTGTGGGAGGGGGTAGGAGGCTGTGCAGCTGGGAAGCACTGAAACGCCCGGCTCACCAAACCGGTGTGTGTTAAATCTACAGGAACCGCACGATCAAGTCTTAGAGGATGCTGATAGCCCTGAAAATGCACAATCTGTACACTTTACATTCCATTTACATGTAAAAGTACAATCATAAATAAGCCTTCTTAGAAACAACCATGCAGCCTCTGAGTCACTAGAGATTGAAGAGACATAGAAGTAAAGCACAGGGCTTTCAGGGGAACTTCCTCGGGCCCAGGGAGGGTAGGAGAACAAGGCACCCCAGAGCAGGCCTCTTTGACAGAGGGATTATTGTCAGCTGAAGGCAATTGACAGGTACATACAAAAAGCTCTCCACCACACTCCTAGTTGGCTAAAAGCAGGACGTAAATTTATAAAGGTTCTCCACTCTGGCGGATCCTGGCCGGCAGGATCCGTGTATGTTGTGGCTGCTCGTGAACAAATACACACAGACAACAAAAGTCCTGTGGAGAAAAAAGGGCTGGCACGGCCGCTAAGTAAGAGAGAGTGCACCCCGACCCCCGCCTAGACAGGCTTTTATTGTTTTCCTGGGTACATTACAAGGAGGGTAGTCCTCATTTACTATGCATATGTTCACATTAGGTGGTTACCTTTTATAGACAACAAAGGAGAGGATGGTGCTAATCACATCAAAGAAGGGTATTTGCAAATGTAAAGGGAAAAGCTGTTGGATTGTTAAATACTCCATACTTGGGAGGTTTAGGTTGGATTTTAGGAAGTTGCAGTAAGCCCTTGCTGCCTCAATTCAGCGTGAGGGAGTTTTCGCAAAAGCAAGCCTCACAGCAGCCTAGGTACAATGCAGGCCTGATTCCCCATGGGAAAACCTGTCTGTGGGCGTGGTTCTGTGTGCTGACACATACCCCACTGGTTTTCCAGGTGAGGGCTGAGCTACATTTCCACGGCACATGAAGCAGTTCCCCACACCCCACCTCCCCTCTCTAACAGGAAAGACAGAAGTTAATCATTGGAGACAACTCCAGACCCTCATCAGCCCAGACACAGTCCCAGAGGGATGTACATATAAACACTGCTAAAATTAACCCTTATCTACCATCAGTTTTCCCCATATATTTGTCTTCCCACAATTTGCCAGCCTTCGAAACTCAAAGACCTTTACCTTTGTCTTGCCGCTTCTCTAAAAATGTACTGTTCTTCTGTTCCGATGCTCTATAAGCCCAAGCTTTAACCACCTCTTTGAGTTACTCATCTCCAAGTGCTCCCACGTACATGGTTTTTCTGTTGTTAATCTGTCTTTGGACAGACTGGAACAGCTAGGAGAAGACCTGGGGGCTCCTCTCAGTCCTGGTTGGCAGGCAGGATGGGACTGCCAATGGGGACTTCCTTACCATGGCAGGCACCAGGGTCCTGTACACAACAGCCATGCTTCCTTAGCTAACAGCAACCAGACTTCGTTCAGGTGTCAGGCAGCCAAGTGCTTCCTGGGGAGGGCAGGGCCCCTCCCCCGCAGCAGGGGAGAGGCTTGATTGGTCTGAGGGAGTTATGATGATTCCATTCCACTCGTCAGGGACTGGTTTAGGAATGGTCACCTAACATAATTCTGACCAGTGAGACCTGTGGGACATCTGCAGGGAGGCTTCTAGGAAATTAACACTTAATGTGAAAAAAGGACCAAGAAAGGGGAGTGGCCTCTCTGGTTTCCTAATCTATGGACGGTTGCTGGGTGAGGCAGGGACTCCCAGCACTGCTGTGAGTAGAAAGAGACAAGCAGAAGGCAAATCTTCGTTAAGACCACTGAAGCCAGACAGTACTGAATGTTTAAGCAGCCCGGGTACAGGCTTCCTCCAAACTTCTTGTTGTGGGAGATGACAGACACATTTTCCTTGTAGATTAGACCATTTTTCTTTGGGTTTTCTGTTATTTGGCACTAAAAGATCCTTAACTGGTAAACTTACCTACATGATGGGATAAACGTCTATTGAACACTTTTATTAATTGCATCTAAAACAATTGGGCCTACAACCCAAATTATGATGTTTCATACCTAATCAGAAATGCTGCTGTACCTGACTTTTCCAGAAATAATAACTCCAGAAAACTACATATATAGAACACTTGGCTGGGGGGGGGGGGCGGGGAGGTGGGAACATGCCTGCCATTATAACCTGCAAATAGACTAGAAGAGTGCTAAAATGAGAACTCTGTGATAATTTAGAAATAAACACATGCTGTAAAAGAACACCCCTGCCACGAATTTCCAAAATGAAAACCTGGGGCCTATTAGTAAGAAGCATTTGATTTTCCCCTGTGGCATAATCAAAATGTTACCGCAAAATCATCTGTACCTGTGGTTGAAAGACTAGGGAACGCTCTGTTTAATGCCTTCCAGGGGCTCACAGACATAATTCCAAATACTCTGTCACATTTAGAGGGCATGCAAGACTGTGACCTTTTATGATTTCTCCTATCATTTGAAATTTTTTTTCCCAAATCAGGTGTGTTGGGATCAGAAGACTAACAGGTAGTAAGTTATTTATAGAGCTCCCAATTTTCCAAATCAATGGGACTTGGGTATGACTTTGGCCTCTGAAGCACCCATGCTGACAATACCTATCAGCCACCCTTACAACTCCCACCCCTAAAAAAATACACAGTCTGGATAAAGTCCCCATCCACACTGCCAGTCGGATTGCTAGCCCTAAGCCTCTTCTGTACAAGAGTGCAGGGCCACCCCTGTCCAAGCGATAGACTCTGTTTTATAAATTAAAACTAACTTGAGATTATGCTGATAACATCCCCTCCTACACAGGCATTCTGACAATATGCTTTCAGAAAGAAAGGGTGGGGGTTAGAGCTGGCATGCTGGAAATTCCATGTATTTGACAGGAGTTTGTAGAGCAAGTGAAACTTTCAAGGGCGTCACAGTAAAAAAACAAAACAAAACAAAACAAAACAAAAAAACCTGGGTAAGGATCAGGCTGAACATTCTTTACACGTTCTTACCCATTTTCCTCCTACTAATTTAACTTTCTCTCAGAAAGAAAAAGTAACCCTTGAGGAAAAAAAGGAAAGAAATACACATCTTCTGGCTGGATTTTACCTTTTCCTGCTGAATAGTAAACAGTTTCCTTGTGTCTTTGCACCTGAACAAAAAGATAGCATTTTGCAGAATCATTTATGTTAGTAGTTCTTGCTTTTCCTGTCACTCTTTAGTTCAGCTTACCTTTTATTTTCTAGTGCTTGTTAGTTTTAGGTTCCTTCGATCAATGCCCCCACTGACTGAACACCAAACGGAAGTTTCCCTACAATATGTTAGTCGCTAAGGATTAAATCACCTGGGAGGGGTGATTCTCAAATATCAATGATGTAAAACAATTACTGAGCTCCAATTTGGCCTGGACTCAGTTATTCCCATTGGCCATTATATTTTTGGTTTCTTCCCCCCCCCCACCACACAGTTTATTTCATCTTCTATGTCAAATTGTCACTCTGATGATCTGTTTCATAATGTTTTAATCACATAACAGGTGATCTGTGGAGTACTATTTAACAGGCTGCACATACTTAAAATTCCACGACAACTGTACACGTTACTAAAAGAAGCTTTCAAAATTGTGAGAACCTAAGAAATGGCATTCAAACTCAAATTAACCAAGAGCCCTCTGCCACCGACTCCGACCCCCGTCCTCGCTGCTCTGGGTGTGCTTCAGGGAAGCACACCCCACGGGATAAGGAGAACTGAGCACCCATGTTTTTCGCCAAGCAGCCTCTTATCTTCAAAGCATTTCTTTTCCAACACTCAGTAGTAACATCTGTTGGCTGATAGTCAGAGTGAAGCAAATGCTCACGTCCCCTACATCAAATAAAAATTCCTTAAAATGTAGCCCAAAGAGATCCAAGCCAGCATAGCTTCCCACACCCCATACCCCTACCCTGCCCCTCCTGCTGTTACAGACCCTCAGTCTGCAAATCAGTGCTTATTGGCAAGGCAGATGGAAGCATCAGCATTAATTTGCAGTGGAGCGACCTGTTGAAAAGGGACAATTAAGCCTTCTGGAATTATCTAAACACTTGTATTTCTGGAACCTCTTCCCCGTCTATCTGCGTAGCATCAAATAACTTGGAGAACCAAAAGGGAGTATATTACATATGTTAGCTCCTTAGAGGAGCAATGAGCTGATTGATTTTTTGCCAATGAACAAAATATCAAAAAGTCTACACACTGGGGGACATCCAGCAAATTGCAGAAAGTAATTCAGTGTGTTCTCAGTAATTCAAATAATGGGAACTAAAACATGGTTTGCTCTGTTCCCCTTTTTTCACTTGCTAATGAATTCCCTGATGGGTGTCCCCAGGACATTATTGTTTGGTCTGCAAGCAGCTTATCTGGCTGAGTTACAAGAAAGATGGAGTGCGGCGTGTAGTTCCCCGTTACTCTGCAGCAAACAAAGGCTGTCAGCTTCCTGCCGGCTCTCCCGGGCTCCAAGTCCAGTTACTTCCTTTTAGTTAAAACTTGCAATAAAACAGATTAATCACTGCAATCACTTTTCACCACAGGGAAACACTATAAGAGAGCAGATAAAAATAAACTGTCATGAATTTTACCAGGTTTTGAAGATAAAGTCCATTTTCTATTTACAAATCCCTTTATTTTGATAACAATCTTTACAACCAGAGGTGCACAGCTTCAGACAATATCAATGGTGTGGTGTTTCTTTTTCTAAAGTAACTGTAGAAAAAACAATTTTTTAAATCTTAAAGCAAGTCTACATGGTTAAAATGATCTTATCTGAACTGCCTCCAAAATACTGACCTGAGGTTCTCCTCCCAATAGGCATATGTGCTATTTGTATTATTTGCCAGCCCTCCAGTTTGGTTGTCTTCAGCTATTTCCTTTCATTTCGTCAGCTGTTTTGCAAGGGGGTGAGAATTGAGGGTGACCAGATCTGATTAGTTTTATCCTTTTTAACCAGCAAGAAATACAAGAAAAAGAGCCCCAGACAGTCACACAATTGAAGAACAGTGGAATCTCCCCGAAAGAAAGGTGGGCACAGAAAAGTGGGCACAGGGAATAAGGCAGCAGCCCACCTGCAGTCACGGCTTGCTTGGTAGAGTCCCAGATCAGTAATCTGGGGTATACTGCAGGTGTACTCAAAGATGAAGGAGAGTTCATTCTTAGTAACTGTTGGGAAAACTCTGTGACCAGCCTACATTCCTTCAGTGTTCCCAGGCCTCGTGGTCTCCCACTTGGCATTGACATTGGGAGGCTCGGTTATTCCCTCAATGAAATGTAATGTCCAGATGCTCCCTAATACAAGCTTATCTTCTATGGCAATCAAGAGCACTTGCAATTATGAGCAGTCTGCCTGATGGGGTTTGAGAGCTCTTTCTGAGCTTTAAAGAAGAAAAATCAGTAACTAAGGAAAAAAAAAAAAAACACAGCAACTTGGGTATATAATTGGATGTGACCTTTCTATGACATAGCAAAAATTCTTTCTTTCCCTGCAAGACCATTGCTAAATGTTATCCATGGAACATGATGGATACAAATGTCATTTCCTCTGGCAATTTTGATTACAAACCATTTAAAGCACCATCTAGTTTTGTGTTTATAAATTACTTTTAGAAGACAATTCTTGTATTCCGATGGAAAGGATGGAAGCAAGTATGTATTCTGGACGGCAGAATGGCAAAGAAGAACTTCATTCCTGTTCAACATAACCTTTAAGAGGGTAGCAATAGAATGTGTTGAAACACAGAGTATCACACTCAGGTGTGGTGAGCCTCCAAGCACTGTGGGACACAACTACAAATCTACTCACCAGGAGCTGTGGAGTAGGAGCTGGCAGTTGTTTAACTGAAAAGGGTTCATTTAATCCTGTGTCTAATGACAGAAATGATACGGAAGTAAAATGCATCTTCTTCTTTCCCCTGTGCAAGGTAAGTGTGTGTGAAGTAACAGTGGCCTGGGAAACCCACTATAAAGTTTACCATAGTAGGAAAAATCACTCCTTCCTCCGCCCAGATGAGAAACTTGACTCTTCCAACGAGCAGCGACAGCAGTCTCCAGAGTGGAGTGTGTACATGCAGGGGGGACACAACAGCCCTTTGGAATGTGGGGTGAAATAGTTGAACTTTCACTGATTTCTATTTATAATCACATCCCTTCGGCATTTGCTTTTGTCTGTGTTTTATGACGTCTATGTTAGCACGGTCCGTGATTTTAAATGATTACATATAAATTATATAAGGAGATGCTCACAATAATTTTGGAGACCACTTGCCTCAATAAGCAAAGAGAAAAAGGAAGTCTTAAAGATATCCCCAGCATTCCCAAAACTGAAGAAGCCTTCTGCCAGCAGCATCTTGTGGTCCAAGAGAAGGTCAGAGAAGTTCACAGCACAGTAGGTGGACTAAGGGGTCAGAAAGGAGAAACAGTGCTAGCCTCTCAGCTTTCCTAGATAATCTGCTCTTGGAAGATAATTATTCCAACACAAATGATACCCTGGTCTACAAATGCGCCAAAGAAAATCATCAATCTATTTCTGTGTCAGGTAGAACTTGGTGGGTCTTGTACAGACTATTAATTTCATGGAAAACAAGCAACAGGGGAAACAGATAAATCATTAGCAGAGTGAAGAGCAGACCCAATGAATTGCTACCAATTCCTGCTTTCCTTTTCTTGCAGAAAGCAAAATAACAAAGTATTTATGTCCTACGGTCTTTGATATCTCTGTTTATCTCATTAGAGAAGAAATGCTTCTGAAACCACAAGGATATGTTTTATTTCAAGTTTCAAGAATTCAATCCCAAATTATTTAAATGAGGTAACTTTTGGCATAAAGAACTGTAATCTTCGTATTTCTTAAATTCTATCATTTCAAATTTCATCAAAACAAAACACTACAGTATTAACTTTCCTTTTGTTCATTGCAGGCAATATAAAATATTAAATTTGATTTACATAAACAGGATACATATATTTGAGATGTTAATTGTTTTAATGAAAATTTTTAATTAAAAAAATTTTAATAAGTTAAGGCTAGCAGAAACAGTTGGAACTTTTTAAAAAATTGCAATCACAAATTCCTATTTAAAATTAATTTCTCCAAAGTTCTACATAATGTGTTCACTAGTCTCATCAATGTTTATTAAAATCTGTGTTTTCAGTAACTGAAAGAAGCATTATATAATGCTTCTGAGTCTCTTTCCATCTGTCCTCTCATTTTACTATTTATCCAGTAGTTTAAACATAAGAATTACACTTGGAACGGAATGGCTAAGTGTCCCCCAAAGGGCACAGTGCTCCACCACTTTGCACTCTATTTTCTGTCATTCACTTCCCAGTTCCAGCAGCCTTCCTGAAGTGCTTGTCCCGTAACCTCCCAGAGCAGTTACTGTGTAGTCCACTGGGAAACAACTCCACTACTTACACAAACTCCATGAGGGCAGGCATTTTTTTATCCATTTTGTTCACTCCTGTATCTTCTATGCCTAGAACAATTCCTGACACACAAGATCTATTTGTTGAGTAATTAAACAGCATGAATGAGTGAATGAAATAAATGTTATCTGTTCCATTGTACAGATCAACTAACACTTGGGAAATTTGTAAAGGAAGCGGCGGTAGGGCCATAATTTAATAGTGAGCCAACCTCCAGGATAGGGAGATGAGGTAGAATAAAGAACCTATTTTTAGGTCGCCTCCTCTCATGTCCTGGGCTCCTTATACAATCCATGCTGCCTTCCTACCTTTCTGACTTTCTGTAACTTTTACATATGAAAGCTTTTTTTTTCCAACCCCCTGCCAGCCCCAGCAGCTCTGAGGAGCCTGAGGCTCCAGCTTTCAGTCTGCTCTCTCATGTTCCTACGGCTAGGCTCCCTCAACTTCTCTACCTTTTTATTGCTGAGTGGAGGATAACTTCATTCACATACTTCTCAGAGACAGTTCTTACTTTGCCCAGCAAAGCTTCCTTAGCACCCAAAGTCAGTCTGGTAGCACAGTGTTCTAGCCTTGTTTCTTAATGGATTTATCAGTAACTTCACCTCCATTCTCATTGAAGGTCCTTGAGTTGAAGGTTCAATGTAGACCTTCAAGGGTCACTCTGGGCTAGAAGTGAACAAGAATCACCATGAAAGGCTAACAGAATTGGATGATTTTTCCCAACTACTTTACCCATTGAGATCAATCCTTTTCTGACTCATGCGATTCCTCTTAAGTAGATTAAGACTCTAGAGTCTACACATTTCATTTCTAAACTGATCTCTCACTGTCCACACTGACTGTTTGTCTTCTACATCTCTCAAAAATACTTGCTTCCAGTCGCAGGAAATGCAATCAATTCCAATTGTGAGAATGTTTTCCATTCTATCAACTCTTCAACCCTACATTTTCCTCTGTAGCTTTCACCCACCTCCTTCCTGGCTTTGACCTCTAAGTCCAAATGAGGAAAGGCAGGTCTCTTTTTCTTTTAAAAGTTCACCGAATATGCCAGGTGGTTCTTGCAGTCCTTTCCCAACCCTCCCCACACCTCCCATGTGAGTCTACTTTTTGTTTCATTTCCTATTATTAAAATTTGTAAATGCCAGGACTCATAAGCAAAGTAATTCAGAGAAGGAAGTAAGAACGGAACTTGGGACCTTAGTTATCCAACTTTTTAAATTGGATGTGATGTGAATTTCTAATTATATATGACTCATTTAAGATATTCATACCACAGCCACTAATGTCAGATGTCAAAACAAAGGTAATAATGTCTACCTAATCCTAGTGCCAAAATCATCTGTTTGAGAAAGGAAAATGTCAGCAGCATTTCCCTTTCTCAAAGTATTCATAGAATTTTAAAGCTGTTCATTTTAGCCATTCACTTCACAGATGAAACTGCGACCCAGAAGACCTAGCTAACTAGCCCAAGGTAGGTTAGTAACAATGTTGCAAGTAGTTGAGGCATTTTGGGCCATCTTCCAAACAACAAGTTATGGTTCTATAAGGTACTCCTGTCTGTCATTTTTTCCAAACTCCTGTCTTAATAATGTCAGCTTATTAACTCTCCAGGAAGCTAAATTTACATTGTTATTATTACAATGATGACAGATTTCAAAACTAGAAAATTCCCTAAAGAGTAGTCAGCCTTCCTAAGACTATGGACAAGAAACTGAAGGCCAAAGAGGCCTGGCCACCTGTTAGAGGCGCTGCTGCAACTCAGCAGCAGAGGCAGCAATGCAGCCCACGCCTTCTGACTATGACCTCAGATTTTGTAGTGTTCTACACAAAGGATTAGCTAAATGTCATCAATATTATAAACCAGAGATTGTCTTAATCTAAAACAATCATATCTAGAAAAATAGAATGTTTTTAAAGTATATAAATCCTGTCTTATGAAAGTACTAGGCTAGATAACTGTTTGTCAGAAAGATGGTAGACGAAGGGAGTTTGAAAAATGGGCAGGAGGTTGGATTCAATGGCCTTCTGTCTCTAGGGTTATTTGCTCCTGGACTGACCAGGAGCCAGCACCTCAGCTAGCAAGAGCACCTGCAGAGGCAGGGAATGTGCCCTGTCCCATAGAGGTCCCTCTCCTGTGCTTGGGTTGGACTCTGCCCTGCTATTACAGGCATTACTCTCTACCCAATTTACATGCAATGAAATACTCTAGGCATAGAAAAAGTGTAAGGAAATGCGGCTCTGTCATTTCCAAAGACAGACTACACTGTTTAGCTTTCAAAATTGCCTTGCCTAAATGAGCATTCCATAACTAAGCCTCCAAATTCAGCTTTTACAGTTTGTTCATGTGCTATGCTACTATCAGAATTAATTATGCAGCATCTTCCTGAGGAGAAATCAGATTTGGATGCAAGTTAGGAGAGGAAAGAAAAAGGTGCACTTCCCAAAGGCAGGTTACTGTGTATGATTCCCCCCAAAACTCTGGAGTCCTTCCATGAACAGACAGGTTTCAGATGGCAGTCCCCAGCCGAGCTAGCCATAGGAAGGAGGAAGTTGACACATTAGAGAAATGAAGAGTATGCCAACAAGATTCTGAAGGCCAAAATATTATTAACTCCCTCTTTCCTAAGCAATCCCCTTCCAAATTGGAATTCAACACAAGTCTGTTCATTTGTCTTCCTGAATGGCTACTAAATACTAAGACGTACTGATTTAGGACTTTATCCTTTTTTGATAGTTCAAGGGAAAGAAGGTTTATTTTTTTATCTCAAAAAATTATATTAAAGGTGGTGCTCTGAAAGTTAGAAAGGAGCTCCCTCAATAGGGCTGTCGCATTGAATATTTTTACATAAATGAGATTATTTAAAAAAATCAAACTATCTGGTCACATACATGGGGCCCAGGTGTTGCCTAGATTTCAGAAGAGCAAACTGATGCTCTACAACTCAGTGCTAAATTACAAAACAACAACCAAAACAGCCTTACAAGATAGCACAAAAGTAAAGGCAAGTGATTGTGTAGAGAGCCCATTAGCAAACCCAAAAGCTCTGCTTTCAAGCGTTGGGCCAGGTTCTCCCCTCTCCCCCCACCCCCGCCCCGGTGTGCCTAGGCGCTGCGGACGGCGTGCCGAGTCATCAGCACCAAGACTGGAAGAAGGTAGCTGTCCGATCTGCGTTCAGCTGCCGCCACCAAAGCACTGATGGTGTATTTGAGGTCTAATCCATAGGCACCCTGCACTTAGGAGGTTTGGA